>CM046810.1:14307724-14475710 GCA_025617405.1 Perca schrenkii
TCCCCTTTCCCTACCCTTTCTGTGTTACTACTACAAGCCAGAGCCGCTGTATTGGGGAAATACCACGGAATAACGTATGGGTCTCAGAGACCCGAAGGCCAGGGCCGCGGTAGCAGGGAAATACCACGGAATAACGTATGGGTCTCAGAGACCCGAAGGCCAGAGCCGCTGTATTGGGGAAATACCACGGAATAACGTATGGGTCTCAGAGACCCGAAGGCCAGGGCCGCCGTAGCAGGGAAATACCACGGAATAACGTATGGGTCTCAGAGACCCGAAGGCCAGCGCCGCGGTAGCGGAGAAATACCACGGAATAACGTATGGGTCTCAGAGACCCGAAGGCCAGAGCCACGGTAGCAGGGAAATACCACAGAATAACGTATGGGTCTCAGAGACCCGAAGGCCAGGGCCGCTGTTTTGGAGAAATACCACGGAATAACGTATGGGTCACAGAGACCCGAAGGCCAGAGCCGCTGTATTGGGGAAATACCACGGAATAAAGTATGGGTCTCAGAGACCCGAAGGCCAGGGCCGCTGTTTTGGAGAAATACCACGGAATAACGTATGGGTCTCAGAGACCCGAAGTCCAGGGCCGCTGTTTTGGAGAAATACCAAGGAATAACGTATGGGTCTCAGAGACCCGAAGGCCAGCGCCGCGGTAGCGGAGAAATACCACGGAATAACGTATGGGTCTCAGAGACCCGAAGGCCAGAGCCACGGTAGCAGGGAAATACCACAGAATAACGTATGGGTCTCAGAGACCCGAAGGCCAGGGCCGCTGTTTTGGAGAAATACCACGGAATAACGTATGGGTCTCAGAGACCCGAAGGCCAGGGCCGCTGTTTTGGAGAAATACCACGGAATAACGTATGGGTCTCAGAGACCCGAAGGCCAGAGCCGCTGTATTGGAGAAATACCACGGAATAACGTATGGGTCACAGAGACCCGGAGGCGAGAGCCGCGGTAGCAGGGAAATACCACGGAATAACGTATGGGTGTCAGAGACCC
This sequence comes from Perca schrenkii, assembly GCA_025617405.1. Classification (NCBI taxonomy): domain Eukaryota; kingdom Metazoa; phylum Chordata; class Actinopteri; order Perciformes; family Percidae; genus Perca; species Perca schrenkii. The sequence continues at coordinate 14,308,733 of CM046810.1, forward strand.
GAAGGCCAGATCTGCGGTAGCAGGGAAATACCACGGAATAACGTATGGGTCTCAGAGACCCGAAGGCCAGCGCCGCTGTTTTGGAGAAATACCACAGAATAACGTATGGGTCACAGAGACCCGGAGGCGAGAGCCGCGGTAGCACGGAAATACCACGGAATAACGTATGGGTCTCAGAGACCCCGAAGGCCAGAGCCGCTGTATTGGAGAAATAACACGGAATAACGTATGGGTCACAGAGACCCAAAGGCCAGGGCCGCGGTAGCAGGGAAATACCACGGAATAACGTAGGGGTCTCAGAGACCCCGAAGGCCAGCGCCGCGGTAGCAGGGAAATACCATGGAATAACATATGGGTCCCTGAGACCCGAAGGCCAGGGCCGCTGTATTGGAGAAATACCACGGAATAACGTATGGGTCTCAGAGACCCGAAGGCCAGGGCCGCTGTATTGGAGAAATACCACGGAATAACGTATGGGTCTCAGAGACCCGAAGGCCAGGGCCGCTGTATTGGAGAAATACCACGGAATAACGTATGGGTCTCAGAGACCCGAAGGCCAGAGCCGCGGTAGCAGGGAAATACCACGGAATAACGTATGGGTCTCAGAGACCCGAAGGCCAAAGCCGCTGTTTTGGAGAAATACCACGGAATAACGTATGGGTCTATGTTTTTTCACCTGTACTCTGGCTTAAAACCAGGTTCCACCGAGATTTGAACTCGATCACTGGATTCAGAGTCCAGAGTGCTAACCATTACACCATGGAACCACAATATGGAAGCACCACATGGGCTTTGCGCAGGCAGGTTCTTACATCATATCCACATGTATGATATTGAAGGCACCCAACAATCACAAAGTAGATACGATGAAAAAGCAGAAGTTACTGGCTAACTTTAGTAATTTAGTAAGCTAAGCCTTCACAGAGGATGTGGGAAAAGGCAAGTCAAGAAAAGGTTTTTGGGAAGGACTTGCCACAAACAATGAAACCAGCAGTAGATAGGACTACTGTGTACAAACACATGCTAACTTTACATGGGTTGACAATGAAGATGCTCACAAAAGGTGGGGCTGTACTCACAATTCTGTATCTTGCGCATATTCGTGTGACCTGAAATACAAAGAATTGCTAGGTTCTTTTTTTCCCAATATCATGTTTCCGACATTAGTTCCAAAGGAAAACACTAGCTGTCAGAAGTGGGATTCGAACCCACGCCTCCAGTGGAGACTGCGACCTGAACGCAGCGCCTTGGACCGCTCGGCCATCCTGACTGAACGAAGAGATTTTCAGTAGGAATTTTCACAAAAATTATAATACACTAAATCAAATATGTCATGATATAGTAAGTTCTTAGGCATCCAGATCATAGCTATCATTGGAAGGTTTCTCAATTGTCAGTCAAAATATATGGGCATGTATGGAGACATGGAAGAAAGTCAACAGGGTGGCAATGTTCTTGACAATGGCAATACGCTGTGCGTGACGTGAAGGCATCTTACTGACTTTGTACCCCAATATGCAATACAGGCTAAGCCTTGTGGTGGGAATCAGATCGACCAATGTTTCTGTCCTCAATGTCCACCTGAGTTCAGAAATGTCCCAGTAGGCCAAAACATCCACCAATTAGACACGTGAAAGCATTAAAAATACATCTATGATCTGAACCAGATTCCTAGAGGGCGTGTGGCCAGCCGTTACCGATGTGACCCTCACCTCGGTATTCAAAGGGACATAGCAACGCATTAGACTGATCCGCGATTAAACACTAGAAGATTTCTTGGGCGGCCACCTAGCAACAGAGACAATTTCTGGTCACTGTTAAGTCAGCAAGCCACCTCAAGCCATTGTTGTTTTTTTACCTGTAAACCTACTTTAAGCTAGATATGGAAAGTGGAAAGGTTGATTATTTTCACCTGTATTCTGGCTTAAAACCAGGTTCCACCGAGATTTGAACTCGGATCACTGGATTCAGAGTCCAGAGTGCTAACCATTACACCATGGAACCACAATATGGAAGTACTACATGGGTTTGCTAGGCAGGTTCTTACATCATATCCACATGTATGATATTGAAGGCACCCAACAATCACAAAGTAGATACGATGAAAAAGCAGAAGTTACTGGCTAACTTTAGTAATTTAGTAAGCTAAGCCTTCCCAGAGGATGTGGGAAAAGGCAAGTCAAGAAAAGGTTTTGAAGGACTTGCCACAAACAATGAAACCAGCAGTAGATAGGACTACTGTGTACAAACACATGCTAACTTTACATGGGTTGACAATGAAGATGCTCACAAAAGGTGGGGCTGTACTCACAATTCTGTATCTTGCGCATATTCGTGTGACCTGAAATACAAAGAATTGCTAGGTTCTTTTTTTCCCAATATCATGTTTCCAACATTAGTTCCAAAGGAAAACACTAGCTGTCAGAAGTGGGATTCGAACCCACGCCTCCAGTGGAGACTGCGACCTGAACGCAGCGCCTTGGACCGCTCGGCCATCCTGACTGAACGAAGAGATTTTCAGTAGGAATTTTCACAAAAATTATAATACACTAAATCAAATATTTCATGATATAGTAAGTTCTTAGGCATCCAGATCATAGCTATCATTGGAAGGTTTCTCAATTGTCAGTCAAAATATATGGGCATGTATGGAGACATGGAAGAAAGTCAACAGGGTGGCAATGTTCTTGACAATGGCAATACGCTGTGCGTGACGTGAAGGCATCTTACTGACTTTGTACCCCAATATGCAATACAGGCTAAGCCTTGTGGTGGGAATCAGGATCGACCAATGTTTCTGTCGTCAATGTCCACCTGAGTCCAGAAATGTCCTAGTAGGCCAAAACGTCCACCAATTAGCCACGTGAAAGCATTAAAAATACATCTATGATCTGAACCAGATTCCCAGAGGGCGGGTGGCCAGCCGGTACCGATGTGACCCTCACCTCGGTATTCAAAGGGACATAAGAACCCATTAGACTGATCGGCAATAACACACGAGAAGACTTGTTTCGCAGCCACCTTCCAGCAACAGAGACAATTTCTGGTCACTTTTAAGTCAGCAAGCCACAGTTGGCTTTTTACCTGTAAACCTACTTTAAGCTACATATGGAAAGTGGAAAGGTTGATGTTTTTTTCACCTCTACTCTGGCTTAAAACCAGGTTCCACCGAGATTTGAACTCGGATCACTGGATTCAGAGTCCAGAGTGCTAACCATTACACCATGGAACCACAATATGGAAGTACTACATGGGTTTGCTAGGCAGGTTCTTACATCATATCCACATGTATGATATTGAAGGCACCCAACAATCACAAAGTAGATACGATGAAAAAGCAGAAGTTACTGGCTAACTTTAGTAATTTAGTAAGCTAAGCCTTCACAGAGGATGTGGGAAAAGGCAAGTCAAGAAAAGGTTTTGAAGGACTTGCCACAAACAATGAAACCAGCAGTAGATAGGACTACTGTGTACAAACACATGCTAACTTTACATGGGTTGACAATGAAGATGCTCACAAAAGGTGGGGCTGTACTCACAATTCTGTATATTGCGCATATTCGTGTGACCTGAAATACAAAGAATTGCTAGGTTCTTTTTTTCCCAATATCATGTTTCCAACATTAGTTCCAAAGGAAAACACTAGCTGTCAGAAGTGGGATTCGAACCCACGCCTCCAGTGGAGACTGCGACCTGAACGCAGCGCCTTGGACCGCTCGGCCATCCTGACTGAATGAAGAGATTTTCAGTAGGAATTTTCACAAAAATTATAATACACTAAATCAAATATTTCATGATATAGTAAGTTCTTAGGCATCCAGATCATAGCTATCATTGGAAGGTTTCTCAATTGTCAGTCAAAATATATGGGCATGTATGGAGACATGGAAGAAAGTCAACAGGGTGGCAATGTTCTTGACAATGGCAATACGCTGTGCGTGACGTGAAGGCATCTTACTGACTTTGTACCCCCAATATGCAATACAGGCTAAGCCTTGTGGTGGGAATCAGGATCGACCAATGTTTCTGTCGTCAATGTCCACCTGAGTCCAGAAATGTCCTAGTAGGCCAAAACGTCCACCAATTAGCCACGTGAAAGCATTAAAAATACATCTATGATCTGAACCAGATTCCCAGAGGGCGGGTGGCCAGCCGGTACCGATGTGACCCTCACCTCGGTATTCAAAGGGACATAAGAACCCATTAGACTGATCGGCAATAACACACGAGAAGACTTGTTTCGCAGCCACCTTCCAGCAACAGAGACAATTTCTGGTCACTGTTAAGTCAGCAAGCCACCTCAAGTTGTTGTTTTTTTACCTGTAAACCTACTTTAAGCTACATATGGAAAGTGGAAAGGTTGATGTTTTTTTCACCTCTACTCTGGCTTAAAACCAGGTTCCACCGAGATTTGAACTCGGATCACTGGATTCAGAGTCCAGAGTGCTAACCATTACACCATGGAACCACAATATGGAAGTACTACATGGGTTTGCTAGGCAGGTTCTTACATCATATCCACATGTATGATATTGAAGGCACCCAACAATCACAAAGTAGATACGATGAAAAAGCAGAAGTTACTGGCTAACTTTAGTAATTTAGTAAGCTAAGCCTTCACAGAGGATGTGGGAAAAGGCAAGTCAAGAAAAGGTTTTGAAGGACTTGCCACAAACAATGAAACCAGCAGTAGATAGGTCTACTGTGTACAAACACATGGTAACTTTACATGGGTTGACAATGAAGATGCTCACAAAAGGTTGGGCTGTACTCACAATTCCGTATCTTGCGCATATTCGTGTGACCTAAAATACAAAGAATTGCTAGGTTCTTTTTTTCCCAATATCATGTTTCAGACATTAGTTCTAAAGGAAAACACTCACTGTCAGAAGTGGGATTCGAACCCACGCCTCCAGTGGAGACTGCGACCTTAACGCAGCGCCTTGGACCGCTCGGCCATCCTGACAGAATGACCAAATTTTCAGTAGGAATTGTCACAAAAATTATAATACACTAAATCAAATATGTCATGATATAGTAAGTTCTTAGGCATCCAGATCATAGCTATCATTGGAAGGTTTCTCAATTGTCAGTCAAAATATATGGGCATGTATGGAGACATGGAAGAAAGTCAACAGGGTGGCAATGTTCTTGACAATGGCAATACGCTGTGCGTGACGTGAAGGCATCTTACTGACTTTGTACCCCAATATGCAATACAGGCTAAGCCTTGTGGTGGGAATCAGGATCGACCAATGTTTCTGTCGTCAATGTCCACCTGAGTCCAGAAATGTCCTAGTAGGCCAAAACGTCCACCAATTAGCCACGTGAAAGCATTAAAAATACATCTATGATCTGAACCAGATTCCCAGAGGGCGGGTGGCCAGCCGGTACCGATGTGACCCTCACCTCGGTATTCAAAGGGACATAAGAACCCATTAGACTGATCGGCAATAACACACGAGAAGACTTGTTTCGCAGCCACCTTCCAGCAACAGAGACAATTTCTGGTCACTTTTAAGTCAGCAAGCCACAGTTGGCTTTTTACCTGTAAACCTACTTTAAGCTACATATGGAAAGTGGAAAGGTTGATGTTTTTTTCACCTCTACTCTGGCTTAAAACCAGGTTCCACCGAGATTTGAACTCGGATCACTGGATTCAGAGTCCAGAGTGCTAACCATTACACCATGGAACCACAATATGGAAGTACTACATGGGTTTGCTAGGCAGGTTCTTACATCATATCCACATGTATGATATTGAAGGCACCCAACAATCACAAAGTAGATACGATGAAAAAAGCAGAAGTTACTGGCTAACTTTAGTAATTTAGTAAGCTAAGCCTTCACAGAGGATGTGGGAAAAGGCAAGTCAAGAAAAGGTTTTGAAGGACTTGCCACAAACAATGAAACCAGCAGTAGATAGGACTACTGTGTACAAACACATGCTAACTTTACATGGGTTGACAATGAAGATGCTCACAAAAGGTGGGGCTGTACTCACAATTCTGTATATTGCGCATATTCGTGTGACCTGAAATACAAAGAATTGCTAGGTTCTTTTTTTCCCAATATCATGTTTCCGACATTAGTTCTAAAGGAAAACACTCACTGTCAGAAGTGGGATTCGAACCCACGCCTCCAGTGGAGACTGCGACCTTAACGCAGCGCCTTGGACCGCTCGGCCATCCTGACAGAATGACCAAATTTTCAGTAGGAATTGTCACAAAAATTATAATACACTAAATCAAATATGTCATGATATAGTCAGTTCTTAGGCATCCAGGTCATAGCTATCTAGGGAAGGTTTCTCAATTGTCTGTCCAAATATATGGGCATGTATGGAGACATGGAAGAAAGTCACCAGGGTGGCAATGTTCTTGACAATGGCAATACGCTGTGCGTGACGTGAAGGCATCTTACTGACTTTGTACCCCAATATGCAATACAGGCTAAGCCTTGTGGTGGGAATCAGGATCCACCAATGTTTCTGTCGACAATGTCCACCTGAGTCCAGAAATGTCCTAGTAGGCCAAAACGTCCACCAATTAGCCACGTGAAAGCATTAAAAATACATCTATGATCTGAATCAGATTCCCAGAGGGCGGGTGGCCAGGCAATACCGATGTGACCCTCACCTCGGTATTCAAAGGGACATAAGAACCCATTAGACTGATCGGCAATAACACACGAGAAGACTTGTTTCGCAGCCACCTTCCAGCAACAGAGACAATTTCTGGTCACTTTTAAGTCAGCAGGCCACAGTTGGCTTTTTACCTGTAAACCTACTTTAAGCTAGATATGGAAAGTGGAAAGGTTGATGTTTTTTTCACCTCTACTCTGGCTTAAAACCAGGTTCCACCGAGATTTGAACTCGGATCACTGGATTCAGAGTGCTAACCATTACACCATGGAACCACAATATGGAAGTACTACATGGGTTTGCTAGGCAGGTTCTTACATCATATCCACATGTATGATATTGAAGGCACCCAACAATCACAAAGTAGATACGATGAAAAAGCAGAAGTTACTGGCTAACTTTAGTAATTTAGTAAGCTAAGCCTTCCCAGAGGATGTGGGAAAAGGCAAGTCAAGAAAAGGTTTTGAAGGACTTGCCACAAACAATGAAACCAGCAGTAGATAGGACTACTGTGTACAAACACATGCTAACTTTACATGGGTTGACAATGAAGATGCTCACAAAAGGTCGGGGCTGTACTCACAATTCTGTACCCTGCGCATATCCGTGTGACCTGAAATACAAAGAATTGCTAGGTTCTTTTTTTCCCAATATCATGTTTCCAACATTAGTTCCAAAGGAAAACACTAGCTGTCAGAAGTGGGATTCGAACCCACGCCTCCAGTGGAGACTGCGACCTGAACGCAGCGCCTTGGACCGCTCGGCCATCCCGACTGAATGAAGAGATTTTCAGTAGGAATTTTCACAAAAATTATAATACACTAAATCAAATATTTCATGATATAGTAAGTTCTTAGGCATCCAGATCATAGCTATCATTGGAAGGTTTCTCAATTGTCAGTCAAAATATATGGGCATGTATGGAGACATGGAAGAAAGTCAACAGGGTGGCAATGTTCTTGACAATGGCAATACGCTGTGCGTTACGTGAAGGCATCTTACTGACTTTGTACCCCAATATGCAATACAGGCTAAGCCTTGTGGTGGGAATCAGGATCGACCAATGTTTCTGTCGTCAATGTCCACCTGAGTCCAGAAATGTCCTAGTAGGCCAAAAACGTCCACCAATTAGCCACGTGAAAGCATTAAAAATACATCTATGATCTGAACCAGATTCCTAGAGGGCGTGTGGCCAGCCGTTACCGATGTGACCCTCACCTCGGTATTCAAAGGGACATAGCAACGCATTAGACTGATCGGCAATAACACACGAGAAGATTTGTTGGGCGGCCACCTAGCAACAGAGACAATTTCTGGTCACTGTTAAGTCAGCAAGCCACCTCAAGCCATCGTTGGTTTTTTTACCTGTAAACCTACTTTAAGCTAGATATGGAAAGTGGAAAGGTTGATTATTTTCACCTGTATTCTGGCTTAAAACCAGGTTCCACCGAGATTTGAACTCGGATCACTGGATTCAAAGTCCAGAGTGCTAACCATTACACCATGGAACCACAACATGGAAGTACCACATGGGTTTGCTAGGCAAGTTCTTACATCATATCCACATGTATGATATTGAAGGCACCCAACAATCACAAAGTAGATACGATGAAAAAGCAGAAATTACTGGCTAACTTTAGTAATTTAGTAAGCTAAGAGGATGTGGGAAAAGGCAAGTCAAGAAAAGGTTTTGAAGGACTTGCCACAAACAATGAAACCAGCAGTAGATAGGACTACTGTGTACAAACACATGCTAACTTTACATGGGTTGACAATGAAGATGCTCACAAAAGGTGGGGCTGTACTCACAATTCTGTATCTTGCGCATATTCGTGTGACCTGAAATACAAAGAATTGCTAGGTTCTTTTTTTCCCAATATCATGTTTCCAACATTAGTTCCAAAGGAAAACACTAGCTGTCAGAAGTGGGATTCGAACCCACGCCTCCAGTGGAGACTGCGACCTGAACGCAGCGCCTTGGACCGCTCGGCGATCCTGACTGAACGAAGAGATTTTCAGTAGGAATTTTCACAAAAATTATAATACACTAAATCAAATATGTCATGATATAGTAAGTTCTTAGGCATCCAGATCATAGCTATCATTGGAAGGTTTCTCAATTGTCAGTCAAAATATATGGGCATGTATGGAGACATGGAAGAAAGTCAACAGGGTGGCAATGTTCTTGACAATGGCAATACGCTGTGCGTTACGTGAAGGCATCTTACTGACTTTGTACCCCAATATGCAATACAGGCTAAGCCTTGTGGTGGGAATCAGGATCGACCAATGTTTCTGTCGTCAATGTCCACCTGAGTCCAGAAATGTCCTAGTAGGCCAAAACGTCCACCAATTAGCCACGTGAAAGCATTAAAAATACATCTATGATCTGAACCAGATTCCCAGAGGGCGGGTGGCCAGCCGGTACCGATGTGACCCTCACCTCGGTATTCAAAGGGACATAAGAACCCATTAGACTGATCGGCAATAACACACGAGAAGACTTGTTTCGCAGCCACCTTCCAGCAACAGAGACAATTTCTGGTCACTTTTAAGTCAGCAAGCCACAGTTGGCTTTTTACCTGTAAACCTACTTTAAGCTACATATGGAAAGTGGAAAGGTTGATGTTTTTTTCACCTCTACTCTGGCTTAAAACCAGGTTCCACCGAGATTTGAACTCGGATCACTGGATTCAGAGTCCAGAGTGCTAACCATTACACCATGGAACCACAATATGGAAGTACTACATGGGTTTGCTAGGCAGGTTCTTACATCATATCCACATGTATGATATTGAAGGCACCCAACAATCACAAAGTAGATACGATGAAAAAAGCAGAAGTTACTGGCTAACTTTAGTAATTTAGTAAGCTAAGCCTTCACAGAGGATGTGGGAAAAGGCAAGTCAAGAAAAGGTTTTGAAGGACTTGCCACAAACAATGAAACCAGCAGTAGATAGGACTACTGTGTACAAACACATGCTAACTTTACATGGGTTGACAATGAAGATGCTCACAAAAGGTGGGGCTGTACTCACAATTCTGTATCTTGCGCATATTCGTGTGACCTGAAATACAAAGAATTGCTAGGTTCTTTTTTTCCCAATATCATGTTTCCAACATTAGTTCCAAAGGAAAACACTAGCTGTCAGAAGTGGGATTCGAACCCACGCCTCCAGTGGAGACTGCGACCTGAACGCAGCGCCTTGGACCGCTCGGCCATCCTGACTGAATGAAGAGATTTTCAGTAGGAATTTTCACAAAAATTATAATACACTAAATCAAATATGTCATGATATAGTAAGTTCTTAGGCATCCAGATCATAGCTATCATTGGAAGGTTTCTCAATTGTCAGTCAAAATATATGGGCATGTATGGAGACATGGAAGAAAGTCAACAGGGTGGCAATGTTCTTGACAATGGCAATACGCTGTGCGTTACGTGAAGGCATCTTACTGACTTTGTACCCCAATATGCAATACAGGCTAAGCCTTGTGGTGGGAATCAGGATCGACCAATGTTTCTGTCGTCAATGTCCACCTGAGTCCAGAAATGTCCTAGTAGGCCAAAACGTCCACCAATTAGCCACGTGAAAGCATTAAAAATACATCTATGATCTGAACCAGATTCCCAGAGGGCGGGTGGCCAGCCGGTACCGATGTGACCCTCACCTCGGTATTCAAAGGGACATAAGAACCCATTAGACTGATCGGCAATAACACACGAGAAGACTTGTTTCGCAGCCACCTTCCAGCAACAGAGACAATTTCTGGTCACTGTTAAGTCAGCAAGCCACCTCAAGCCATTGTTGTTTTTTTACCTGTAAACCTACTTTAAGCTAGATATGGAAAGTGGAAAGGTTGATGTTTTTTTCACCTCTACTCTGGCTTAAAACCAGGTTCCACCGAGATTTGAACTCGGATCACTGGATTCAGAGTCCAGAGTGCTAACCATTACACCATGGAACCACAATATGGAAGTACTACATGGGTTTGCTAGGCAGGTTCTTACATCATATCCACATGTATGATATTGAAGGCACCCAACAATCACAAAGTAGATACGATGAAAAAGCAGAAGTTACTGGCTAACTTTAGTAATTTAGTAAGCTAAGCCTTCACAGAGGATGTGGGAAAAGGCAAGTCAAGAAAAGGTTTTGAAGGACTTGCCACAAACAATGAAACCAGCAGTAGATAGGACTACTGTGTACAAACACATGCTAACTTTACATGGGTTGACAATGAAGATGCTCACAAAAGGTGGGGCTGTACTCACAATTCCGTATCTTGCGCATATTCGTGTGAACTGAAATACAAAGAATTGCTAGGTTCTTTTTTTCCCAATATCATGTTTCCGACATTAGTTCCAAAGGAAAACACTTGCTGTCAGAAGTGGGATTCGAACCCACGCCTCCAGTGGAGACTGCGACCTGAACGCAGCGCCTTGGACCGCTCGGCCATCCTGAATGAATGAAGAGATTTTCAGTAGGAATTTTCACAAAAATTATCCATCCATCCATCTTCGTCCGCTTATCCGGTGTCGGGTCGCGGGGGGAGCAGCTCCAGCAGGGGGCCCCAAACTTCCCTTTCCCGAGCAACATTAACCAGCTCCGACTGGGGGATCCCAAGGCGTTCCCAGGCCAGGTTAGAGATATAATCCCTCCACCTAGTCCTGGGTCTTCCCCGAGGCCTCCGCCCAGCTGGACGTGCCTGGAACACCTCCCTAGGGAGGCGCCCAGGGGGCATCCTTACCAGATGCCCGAACCACCTCAACTGGCTCCTTTCGACGCAAAGGAGCAGCGGCTCTACTCCGAGCTCCTCACGGATGACTGAGCTTCTCACCCTATCTCTAAGGGAGACGCCAGCCACCCTCCTGAGGAAACCCATTTCGCCGCTTGTACCCTGGATCTCGCTCTTTCGGTCATGACCCAGCCTTCATGACCATAGGTGAGGGTAGGAACAAAACTGACCGGTAGATCGAGAGCTTTGCCTTCTGGCTCAGTTCTCTTTCGTCACAACGGTGCGATAGATGGAATGTAATACCGCACCCGCTGCGCCGATTCTCCGACCACCTCCCGCTCCATTGTCCCCTCACTCGCGAACAAAACCCCAAGGTACTTGAACTCCTTCACTTGGGGTAAGGACTCATTCCCTACCTGGAGAAGGCATTCCATCGGTTTCCTGCTGAGAACCATGGCCTCCGATTTAGAGGTGCTGATCCTCATCCCAACCGCTTCACACTCGGCTGCGAACCGATCCAGTGAGTGCTGAAGGTCACAGGCCGATGATGCCATCAGGACCACATCATCTGCAAAGAGCAGCGATGAGATCCCCAGCCCACCGAACTGCAACCCCTCCCCATCCCGACTACGCCTCGATATCCTGTCCATAAATATTACAAACAGGATTGGTGACAAAGCGCAGCCCTGGCGGAGGCCAACCCTCACCCGAAATACGTCCCGACTTACTGCCGAGAACCCGGACACAATCCTCACTTTGGTCGTACAGAGATTGGATGGCCCTGAGTAGAGACCCCCTCACCCCATTCTCCCGCCGCACCTCCCACAGTATCTCCCCGGGGGACCCGGTCATACGCCTTCTCCAAATCCACAAAACACATGTAGACCGGTTGAGCATACTCCCAGGCCCTCCAGGATCCTTGCGAGAGTGAAGAGCTGGTCCGTTGTTCCACGACCAGGACGGAATCCGCATTGTTCCTCTTCAATCTGAGGTTCGACTATCGGCCGAACCCTCCTTTCCAGCACCTTGGAGTAGACTTTACCAGGGAGGCTGAGAAGCGTGATACCCCTGTAATTGGCACACACCCTCTGATCCCCCATTTTAAAAAAGGGGAACCACCACCCCAGTCTGCCACTCCTTTGGCACTGTTCCAGACTTCCACGCAATGTTGAAGAGACGTGTCAACCAGGACAGCCCCTCCACACCCAGAGCCTTGAGCATTTCCGGACGGATCTCATCAATCCCAGGGGCTTTGCCACTGTGTAGTTGTTTGACTACATCAGTGACCTCCGCCTGGGAAATCGACGACAATCCCCCGTCATCCTCCAGCTCTGCCTCTAACATAGAGGGCGTATTAGTCGGATTCAGGAGTTCCTCAAAGTGCTCCTTCCACCGCCCTATTACCTCCTCAGTTGAGGTCAACAGTGTCCCATCCTTACTGTACACAGCTTGGATGGTTCCCCGCTTCCCTCCTGAGGTGGCGAACAGTTTTCCAGAAGCACTTTGGTGCCGACCGAAAGTCCTTCTCCATGTCTTCTCCGAACTTCTCCCACTCCCGCTGCTTTGCCTCTTTCACGGCAGAGGCTGCAGCCCTTCGGGCCCTTCGGGTACCCTGCAACTGCCTCCGGAGTCCTCTGGGATAACATATCCCGGAAAGACTCTTCTTCAGTTGGACGGCTTCCTGACCACCGGTGTCCACCACGGTGTTCGTGGGTTACCGCCCCTTGAGGCACCTAAGACCCTAAGACCACAGCTCCCCGCCGCAGCTTCAGCAATGGAAACTTTGAACATTGTCCACTCGGGTTCAATGCACCCAGCCTCCACAGGGATGCACGAAAAGCTCCGCTGAGGTGCGAGTTGAAAGTCCGTTGGACAGGGGCCTCCTCCAGACGTTCCCACTTTACCCGCACTACACGCTTTGGGCTTACCAGGTCTGTCCAGAGTCTTCCCCCACCCCCTGACCCAACTCACCACCAGATGGTGATCGGTTGACAGCTCTGCCCCTCTCTTCACCCGAGTGTCCAAAACATACGGCCTCAGATCAGATGAAACGATTATAAAATCGATCATTGACCTTCTGGGCCTAGGGTGCTCTGGGTACCAGGTACACTTATGAGCATCCCTATAGCCTGAACATGGTGTTTGTTATAGCCAATCCATGACTAGCACAGAAGTCCAACAACAAACAACCACTCTGGTTTAGATCAGGGAGGCCGTTCCTCCCAATCACGCTCTCCATGTGTCTCCATCATTGCCCACGTGCGCGTTGAAGTCCCCCAGCAGAACAATGGAGTCCCCCACTGGCGCCCCATGCAGGGACTCCACTCAAGGTCTCCAAGAAGGCCGAATACTCGAACTCCTGTTTGGTGCATATGCACAAACAACAGTCAGAGTTTTTCCCCCCACCACCCGCAGGCGTAGGGAGGCGACCCTCTCGTCCACCGGGGTAAACCCAACGTAGCGGCGCTTAGCCGGGGGCTTGTTAGTATCCCCTACACCCGCCCGGCGCCGCACACCCTGAGCAACTCCGGAGAAGAAAAGAGTCCAACCCCTATCCAGGAGTACGGTTCCAGAACCGAGACTATGCGTAGAGGTAAGCCCCACCAGATCTAACCGGTAGCGCTCCACCTCCCGGCACCAGTTCCGGCTCCTTCCCCACAGAGAGGTGACGTTCCACGTCCCCAAAGCCAGCGCCTGCTGCCCGGGTCTGGTCCGTCGAGGCCCCTGACCTTCACTGCCACCCATGTGGCAGCGCACCCGACCCCAGCGGTTCCTCCCACAGGTGGTGGGCCCATGGGATGGAGACAGAGGTGCCACGTAGCTTGTTCGGGCTGTGCCCGGCCGGGCTCCGTGGCAAACCCGGCCACCAGGCGCTCGCCGAAGAGCCCTCCGTCTGGGCCTGGCTCCAGACGGGGGCCCCGGGCTTCCTCCGGGCAGGGTCACTCTATCCCTTCCTCGTTCTGTAACAAAAATTATAATTCACTAAATCAAATATGTCATGATATAGTAAGTTCTTAGGCATCCAGATCATAGCTATCATTGGAAGGTTTCTCAATTGTCAGTCAAAATATATGGGCATGTATGGAGACATGGAAGAAAGTCAACAGGGTGGCAATGTTCTTGACAATGGCAATACGCTGTGCGTGACGTGAAGGCATCTTACTGACTTTGTACCCCAATATGCAATACAGGCTAAGCCTTGTGGTGGGAATCAGGATCCACCAATGTTTCTGTCGACAATGTCCACCTGAGTCCAGAAATGTCCTAGTAGGCCAAAACGTCCACCAATTAGCCACGTGAAAGCATTAAAAATACATCTATGATCTGAATCAGATTCCCAGAGGGCGGGTGGCCAGGCAATACCGATGTGACCCTCACCTTGGTATTCAAAGGGACATAAGAACCCATTAGACTGATCGGCAATAACACACGAGAAGACTTGTTTCGCAGCCACCTTCCAGCAACAGAGACAATTTCTGGTCACTTTTAAGTCAGCAGGCCACAGTTGGCTTTTTACCTGTAAACCTACTTTAAGCTAGATATGGAAAGTGGAAAGGTTGATGTTTTTTTCACCTCTACTCTGGCTTAAAACCAGGTTCCACCGAGTCCAGAGTGCTAACCATTACACCATGGAACCACAATATGGAAGTACTACATGGGTTTGCTAGGCAGGTTCTTACATCATATCCACATGTATGATATTGAAGGCACCCAACAATCACAAAGTAGATACGATGAAAAAGCAGAAGTTACTGGCTAACTTTAGTAATTTAGTAAGCTAAGCCTTCACAGAGGATGTGGGAAAAGGCAAGTCAAGAAAAGGTTTTGAAGGACTTGCCACAAACAATGAAACCAGCAGTAGATAGGACTACTGTGTACAAACACATGCTAACTTTACATGGGTTGACAATGAAGATGCTCACAAAAGGTGGGGCTGTACTCACAATTCCGTATCTTGCGCATATTCGTGTGAACTGAAATACAAAGAATTGCTAGGTTCTTTTTTTCCCAATATCATGTTTCCGACATTAGTTCCAAAGGAAAACACTTGCTGTCAGAAGTGGGATTTGAACCCACGCCTCCAGTGGAGACTGCGACCTGAACGCAGCGCCTTGGACCGCTCGGCCATCCTGACTGAATGAAGAGATTTTCAGTAGGAATTTTCACAAAAATTATAATACACTAAATCAAATATGTCATGATATAGTAAGTTCTTAGGCATCCAGATCATAGCTATCATTGGAAAGTTTCTCAATTGTCAGTCAAAATATGTGGGCATGTATGGAGACATGGAAGAAAGTCAACAGGGTGGCAATGTTCTTGACAATGGCAATACGCTGTGCGTGACGTGAAGGCATCTTACTGACTTTGTACCCCAATATGCAATACAGGCTAAGCCTTGTGGTGGGAATCAGGATCCACCAATGTTTCTGTCGACAATGTCCACCTGAGTCCAGAAATGTCCTAGTAGGCCAAAACGTCCACCAATTAGCCACGTGAAAGCATTAAAAATACATCTATGATCTGAACCAGATTCCCAGAGGGCGTGTGGCCAGGCGGTACCGATGTGACCCTCATCTCGGTATTCAAAGGGACATAAGAACTCATTAGACTGATCCACAGTAACACACGAGAAGACTTGTTTGGCGGCCACCTTCCAGCAACAGAGACAATTTCTGGTCACTTTTAAGTCAGCAAGCCACAGTTGGCTTTTTACCTGTAAACCTACTTTAAGCTAGATATGGAAAGTGGAAAGGTTGATGTTTTTTTCACCTGTACTCTGGCTTAAAACCAGGTTCCACCGAGATTTGAACTCGGATCACTGGATTCAGAGTCCAGAGTGCTAACCATTACACCATGGAACCACAATATGGAAGTACTACATGGGTTTGCTAGGCAGGTTCTTACATCATATCCACATGTATGATATTGAAGGCACCCAACAATCACAAAGTAGATACGATGAAAAAGCAGAAGTTACTGGCTAACTTTAGTAATTTAGTAAGCTAAGCCTTCACAGAGGATGTGGGAAAAGGCAAGTCAAGAAAAGGTTTTGAAGGACTTGCCACAAACAATGAAACCAGCAGTAGATAGGACTACTGTGTACAAACACATGCTAACTTTACATGGGTTGACAATGAAGATGCTCACAACAGGTGGGGCTGTACTCACAATTCCGTATCTTGCGCATATTCGTGTGAACTGAAATACAAAAATTTGCTAGGTTCTTTTTTTCCCAATATCATGTTTCCGACATTAGTTCCAAAGGAAAACACTTGCTGTCAGAAGTGGGATTCGAACCCACGCCTCCAGTGGAGACTGCGACCTGAACGCAGCGCCTTGGACCGCTCGGCCATCCTGACTGAATGAAGAGATTTTCAGTAGGAATTTTCACAAAAATTATAATACACTAAATCAAATATGTCATGATATAGTAAGTTCTTAGGCATCCAGATCATAGCTATCATTGGAAGGTTTCTCAATTGTCAGTCAAAATATATGGGCATGTATGGAGACATGGAAGAAAGTCAACAGGGTGGCAATGTTCTTGACAATGGCAATACGCTGTGCGTGACGTGAAGGCATCTTACTGACTTTGTACCCCAATATGCAATACAGGCTAAGCCTTGTGGTGGGAATCAGGATCCACCAATGTTTCTGTCGACAATGTCCACCTGAGTCCAGAAATGTCCTAGTAGGCCAAAAACGTCCACCAATTAGCCACGTGAAAGCATTAAAAATACATCTATGATCTGAATCAGATTCCCAGAGGGCGGGTGGCCAGGCAATACCGATGTGACCCTCACCTCGGTATTCATAGGGACATAAGAACCCATTAGACTGATCGGCAATAACACACGAGAAGACTTGTTTCGCAGCCACCTTCCAGCAACAGAGACAATTTCTGGTCACTTTTTAAGTCAGCAGGCCACAGTTGGCTTTTTACCTGTAAACCTACTTTAAGCTAGATATGGAAAGTGGAAAGGTTGATGTTTTTTTTCACCTCTACTCTGGCTTAAAACCAGGTTCCACCGAGATTTGAACTCGGATCACTGGATTCAGAGTGCTAACCATTACACCATGGAACCACAATATGGAAGTACTACATGGGTTTGCTAGGCAGGTTCTTACATCATATCCACATGTATGATATTGAAGGCACCCAACAATCACAAAGTAGATACGATGAAAAAGCAGAAGTTACTGGCTAACTTTAGTAATTTAGTAAGCTAAGCCTTCACAGAGGATGTGGGAAAAGGCAAGTCAAGAAAAGGTTTTGAAGGACTTGCCACAAACAATGAAACCAGCAGTAGATAGGACTACTGTGTACAAACACATGCTAACTTTACATGGGTTGACAATGAAGATGCTCACAAAAGGTGGGGCTGTACTCACAATTCCGTATCTTGCGCATATTCGTGTGACCTGAAATACAAAGAATTGCTAGGTTCTTTTTTTCCCAATATCATGTTTCCGACATTAGTTCCAAAGGAAAACACTTGCTGTCAGAAGTGGGATTCGAACCCACGCCTCCAGTGGAGACTGCGACCTGAACGCCAGCAGCCGCCCGAGCGACTGTCTAATGTTGAAAAATGTCGGCCAATTGCTGTCGTAGTTTTAACATTCCCAACCAATGGCGTTCGCGGCTTCAACATTCTGCAACCAATCACATTCGCGGCTTCAACATTGCTTCAACATTCAGCGACGAATCACATTCGCGGCTTCAACATTGCTTCAACATTCAGCGACGAATCGTCTTCCCAGCTCCAAGCTACGATTTTTGTTTTTCCGGAGGGGGCCGCCATCGTTCATATTTACTCAAGCGAAATGGTGAGTGTTTATTACAGTGCTGTATGTATATAATGTATATTTAAGTATATAAGTAATTTAGCATTGTCATTGTGTCATATCGATTGATTTAGTTATCTAACGTGACGTTATCAAACTCTCCGTCTCGTCTGCCGAAGTTTGCTAATGTAAAGGTGGATTTTAGGTAACGTTAGCTTATGACTAACGTTACCGTGTTTTGACAATAAAAAACGTTGACTGTGAAGGAGAATATTTAAAACCAATTTGTAAATGTAGATGTATAAACGAATATGACGTTAGTACATGGTTGTCACGTGAATAATATAGCTAGCTAACTTCTGTTTAATGTCACTATTTTTAGCTTTCATCCACGTAACGTTAACACCTTTATGGTGGGTATACGTCAGTTTAGTGTCCCCAAATTCAATACAATGTCCTTAATTATGAACCCGCTAAACCACCTGTTTAACAGGTGTTATGGTTAGGGCAACAACCTGTCTCAAATAATACCCTCATCATTTGGGACACTCAGTTTTTGGCAAATAATTTGGGACACTAAACCTTTATGATGATCATTTACCATTAGTGTTAACGTCACGCAATCACAGTATTAATAGTATGTACACTGTTCAAGTTTTAAAGCAGGGTATTATTTACAATATTGTGGCCTTTCTAACTATTCTGAGAAGAGATGACATAAATGTAGGCTTAGTATGATAAGTTAATGACAACGTCAATATTATATCCATTGTAGTAACGCCAGATTATTCATAAGATTATTAATATTATGCCTATGGTATTAACACTGTCTTCTGTCTATCTGCCTAAAAAAATATACAACTAGCTTTCTAATTAATGATAATCAGCACACACTAAGAATACATATTTATAATGGAATCTGGTTAATTCATGAGCTTTTTTCAAACACAGCCTAGGTATCTTATGCCACCCACTGCATTTTTTCATATGATTATTACAATATAACGCCCATGGTCTGACTTACATGTTCCAGCACTTATGTTGTTTTTATGTATTGATGTCACCAAACTAGGCAAAATCACACAAAGGCATGGGAGACTCGGAGTGGATGGCACGCTTGAGAAAGTTTGCCAGCACGGGGGCCTGGCCTGCAGGTGAGGGAAACAGGCCAGCCCCCAGGCAGACGAAGTGGTACGAGCTGTATCAAAGGGTATGAGTATATTCATGGCACAGTATATTAATCGTTATTTACTCTTAAGATATTTTGCTTATTATAACTTGTATCAAATATAATACAAGGCTAGGTTCCAATTAGTTAATAAACATTTAATGAGCAAATCATTTACATCAGATCTCTCTCTGTCACGACACAAATGAAAATCAGTTTTTGTATCTGTGTTTAATTCAATCAAATGTACAACTACTTTTTTTTTTTAGATTGAGAAATGCCCGATGCAAAAACAAGGACAAATGTACTTGTTTGGCCAAGTGAGGAAGTGCCTGTGTGGATTCCACACTCAGAAGGTAACACTGGTATATTTAAGAGTCAAATGTGTGTGTGTGCATATCAATACACAAACTAATCAGTGATTTATCTATGCTGCCATGAAACAACAACCAACTTCTGTTCAGGCAGCAGCAGGGCAGCAGCAGACTGAAGCACCGAGTCCGGTGCAAGGCATTGTGGCCCAACACACTGCAACAGCAGGTCTGGTCCAAGCGACTGTGGGGCAGCAGAGTGCAGCACTGGGACTGGGAGTGCCGGGGGCGGTGGGCCATAAGCAGCGACCATCATTGAATTTGTCAATGGTAATTGGGCAGTTATTGACACTCATAAATTGACCCTGAATATTTGACATTTTGTTGGCTTAATTATAGTTTGACAATATTTGTTTTTATTGCCTTTTAGTTTACAAAGCCAAGATTTGGTGGAGCTCATCTTGATGCGGCAAAGCCAAATCTCAGTAAAGCCAGGCCCAGAATAGCAACCCAGGTAAGGTAGAGTCAAATAGCAAGTGTTTGAATTGTGTTATAAATACAAGTTACTTAGACTGAATGTTTTACAGACCCAAGTCAACGACCCCACCGACGAAAGGGCCAGTTCCTCAGCCAACATTGCTGTCTCAGTGAGTAATAATAGTGTTTTATGTAGAGCAGTTATATGAAACATTAACTTAAGGTTTGATTGTGTTGTAAATGCTATGAACATTTCAACGAAAGTGAGTATATTCTTTGCCATGTTTCATCAGGCTCCAGAGTCTCAGACAGTTTCAGCTTCAGCACCTGTCCTCAGTCCAGTAGCAGTGTGTGCCACTGTGTCCGTAAGTAATCTAACATTATATTTAATACTTTGTACAGCATCAGCCTAGTATTTTACTAGTGTTAAGTATGTTTGTGTATTGTTTTGTTATTGCAAAGACTGCTGACTCCAGGACAGAGACACCTGAAGCTGTAACATCGCTGCCCCCGTTTGTGGTCAGAGGGCTTGCCCCCTGAAGACCACAAATGGATTTTAAAGACAGTAATGAAGGTGGGGCCCAAGGGAAAACTGCAGCTTCAAGACCACCTGAAGCTCTGGTTCTTTCCCCCACAACCAAGCCCTCTCTACCACCAGGCTCCTGCTCCCGACCGCTTTTTTGCGCATCCACTTCTTGTCTGGATGCCCTACAAGTTGTGGAAAGTGAAGGTGGTCTGTCCCAACCCTGTCTGTGGACAGCATCAGCTCACAGGAGGCGGGCTGCACAAGAGGGCACGACAGGTCCTGGATGTGGACAGGATCTACAATATGGTGACAGAGACTCTAACCTGCACCAAATGTAGATCCACCCATGTGTCGTGGAGCCAGACTGTCCTGAAACAACTGGACTTGGCTCACAGATCTGAATTTCGGGTCATCCTGACACAAAAGTGAGTAACTTTTCTCTTGTGCCTTGTCAAACAGAATTGTGTAAAACATTGTAATTGATATATCTGTCTATGGCTGTTGAAGGTTTGCGTGTGACATCCGGGTGATCCGTCTTCTGCGGGAAAGAGGCCTCGGTAACAGCCCAACGCGGGTTTTAAAGCAGCTGCGAGAGAACCACACAGAGGAGTGGCTGCATCGCGTAGCGAGGTACACCACACAGTGTGTGGACTTCCTCCAACGCCCTGGACTGTTGCCCATGGTATTTCCTGAGCCTCCAGAGCCAGCTGTGGTGCCCAGCTGTAAGTGGCTCCTCTCTGTTTACAGCCAGGACATTTTGACAAGAGTGGATGACATCAAGGCCAGAATAACATCGACCTATGGCACCATTCTAAAAATGGATTCAACCAAAAAGGTTAAACAATCTTTTTATCTTTTAAAATAGGCTAGTGATATTATGAACTACTGCCTGTATTTCGGAATCATGCTAACAGACGCCCTATACTGTACATTTTGTGTGCTACAGATCATTAAGAAGCTTGCTGGAACAGCCAAAGGGACAGCACTCTGGCTCACCTCTGTGGGAAATGAGTACGGTCAGATTCTCATCAGTGTGCTGACCGCTCAGGAGGGAGCTGGCCTGGACATGATGACAGCAGGGCTAGTGAAGAGATACCAGCAGGCTGGTGTGGATCCCCCTGTTGCCTTGTATGTGGACTGTGGCTGCTGTACTGAGGTAGGGGAGACTAAGCTGCAGGCGAGATTCAGCGGGTGGCCAGACCTCACCATAAGACTGGATATATGGCACTTCATGCGCCGGCTTGCCCTGGGATGCACAACAGACGCTCATCAGTTGTACCCAATCTTTATGTCCCGCATTTCTGCGTGCATTTTTGAGTGGGATGCAGCTGATTTAGCTCTGTTGCGCGAAGCCAAAAAGCAACAGCTTCTTTCCCAGGGCCTCACTAGCCCTTCTGATGACATCAGTAGACATCTGTCCAGGGAGGAGCTGGCTCTCCATTGTCGGAGGAGGACCCGCGGTGAGGAGACCACCACTGCTGCTGGAGGAGCTGCTGCAGCAGCTCATAGGGACCAACGGCAACGACTCCCTTGGAGTTCCCCTGCTGGACAGAGAGAGGACGGAGCACATCTGGCGTGTCCAAAGAAAGCACATCAAGTGCATCCAGGATCCACCAGGTGTTTCTCTGTACATCAGGACAGGGGAGCTCACAAAGGGAGGTGTGCGGTTGCCCATGTTCAGATGTGCCAGAGGCTCTACATCGTTAGAGTCTTTCCATCTACACCTCAACCGCTTCATACCAGGTTTGTGTCTATCAGACATGTTCATTCATGTGTCGCATAGTCCAAAAATATTTCATGATTTAACATTTAATAATGTATTTTATAGGGACCAGTGCCAACAGCCTGAATTTCCAAGTGTACCTGCTGGAAGGACTGCACAGGTGGAACCAGGACCGTGGTAGTGCTGCCCTGTCTACTGGACCATCTGCTTTACGCAGCTACTCAGGTGACCTGCTTCACTGCGTCAACCAACATTTTGAGAAGCTGTTCAGCAGGAAGATGGTCCCAGATTTCTGCCCACCTTCCCGCTACACTGGTAAGTATGTCTGAAATGTTTGTATTTATTTCATTTTTTATTAACTGATTTGGACTTATGTGTCGGAAATTAAGTTTGAACTTCTGACAATAATGCACTTTACCTCTATTGTTTCAGGAGAGCTTATTGGGATACAGTATCTGTTCCGGCAGACTGGTCAGGCCCTGCAGGATATGCACCCGGATTCAGAGGAGACTGCTCAGTTAGTCGAGGAGCACAACATGGAGGACAACCTGGAGGAGGATGAGGGCTTCTCTGATGTCACAGATGACCCCACAGTGCTGCTCCTGGAGGTTCAGGCTTCAGCCTCTTCTTCCTCCGCCACATTCACCCTGGCTCCTTCCTCCTCTTCCACATCCAGCCTGGCTCCTTCCTCCTCTGCCACATCCAGCCTGGCTCCTTCCTCCTCTTCCACATCCAGCCTGGCTCCTTCCTCTGCCACATCCAGCCTGGCTCCTTCCTCCTCTTCCACATCCAGCCTGGCTCCTTCCTCCTCTGCCACATCCAGCCTGGCTCCTTCCTCCTCTTCCACATCCAGCCTGGCTCCTTCCTCTGCCACATCCAGCCTGGCTCCTTCCTCCTCTTCCACATCCAGCCTGGCTCCTTCCTCTGCCACATCCAGCCTGGCTCCTTCCTCCTCTTCCACATCCAGCCTGGCTCCTTCCTCCTCTTCCACATCCAGCCTGGCTCCTTCCTCTGCCACATCCACCCTGGCTCCCAGCACATCTGCAATGGCCTCTGGTGCATCAATTCTGCCCTCTAGTTCATCCTTTGAGGCTGGAGTCGATGCTCAAGATGAAGATATGGTAAGTGTCAGTGTGATAAATTTAGATATGTATATGAGCTTAGCTCTTTTTTTAGTATATATGCACACATATTTTATTAAATCTGCAGCATCAATAACATGTCATAACAGCTCTATGTAAGTAAAGGTTTTACATTGCTATTTTCTAAACTGTTTCATCATTTGCACAGGCTGTTGATGACAGAAATATTCCGGGGTACCAGCACGTGGACAAACTTGGAGAGTACTTGGTGGAGCTGCGAAACCAGACCTCTCTGTGTCTCAGCAACCAGCAGGCAAGGCAAATTCGAATGCTGTGGGACAGCTTGTCTGATGGAGACAAAGAGCGGGTGATTTTTTCTGCACGACACCAGGAGAGACTTTTGAGTGGTCGCTACAGAACACCCAAGAATCCCTCAAAAACGGCTGGTGTGGAGAGCACCATCCGTTGCATGCTAGGTGCAAGCAGCGCACCTGCTCAGTGGCCTAGCTGCTGCAGGTTGGTGGAGAACATTTTTATAAGACTCTGCAACATTCACCAGTCCCCAGTAGGGAAAGGAAAGACGGCCAAATCAAGGTGGTCCATAATTCTAAGAGACTACAACAAGATCAGGCAGCTTGTGGTTGGCAACTATCTGGTGATGCAGGAGACAGAACTTCAGCTGGTTTTTATGAACCAAAACACCCTAATTACATGGCACAACAAAAGGATGAAGAGGCAGGAGCTGTCAGTGGTGCTCCAGGGTATATCATTACCTCCAGCCCTCCCTGTGTCTGAAGAGCCTCTTCAGGAGGCAAGAGTGCTCCCTGCTGTACCTGTGCCAGCAAGACAAGAACATCAGTACCAGCTGCCGCAGAGTACAGCAGGTCAGGCCCAACAGAGACAGATAGCCCTACGTCCCATCATGCCAAAGTTGCCTGTGTTTTTAGCGCCCTCAGTACCAGGACCCTTACTCACACCTCCGACCCTCACACCAGCAGGACAAACTGTACGGCTAGTACCAGTAGCCATGCCCATGTCTGTGGTTCAGAGCACCATGCCACAAACCAGTGGAACCACCACCACCACGGCAGATGCTGGAGCCACTACAAAAAGGCCATACAGACGCACTGTAGAAGCCAATACATGTAAGAAGTGTGGCCAGTTCCGCACCGCAGACACTGGACACAGTCATTACCGTGGCAGAGTGTATTGCCCTCAGTCGGAGACTCTTACAAAAGCTCAGTGGCTGGAGGAAATGAGAAAAAAGTTCTCCAAATAATCATGTACATGTACTGTAAATAGTAGTTGTAATAATAGTTGTAATAATTATACTGTAAATAGTTTAAAATAGTGTTTGTTTGATAATTGATTTCTGCTTGCTGTGAATAGTTTTTACATTTGAAGTGTTCATTTTTTGTACTTTTTATGGTGTGTTTTAATTAAATCTTAAAAAAAAAATCTTGATGTATTCCACTTTTTCTAAGAACAAACAAAACTGGTGTAGACCAAAGTCGGTATTTTATTGACAGTTTGTGTAAACAGCACAACATTATAATAATAATAATAATAATGGTGATGACAACATGCAATAACAGATAGTTACATGGTATGCAAAACAAATATACATGAGGAGAAGTTGTAGAATGTGGGTCAGCAATGGAAAGATCCATTACCCAAGTTATGTCATGAGGCCTTTGCAGTGGACATTCTGGTCCTTGAGGAAGGTAGGAGAAGGGTAAAAAAAAGAGCAATTAGACATTCTCATAAATAGTACAGTGTATCAATTTTCATTTATGAAAGATGCCAAACAATCCTTGCAATTAGACCAAAAGTAAGCATTTCTGTAAGGTGTAGGGAAGAACTTCACAAGAATTATTTATTTACATTTATTATTTATTGTATCACTATAATGTTATTAGCTTTATAACTGAGGGATACCCCCCAAATAAGGCAATACACTGTTTTTAACCTGGATAACTGGACTAAATAAAGAAACTGATGGAATATCTGCCCTGTATTGGACTAGATAACAAAATAACTGTTCATTTTAACGAACAGTAGGGGGCAGTAAAACGCCTAGACTGGCAGGTAGACTTAAAGTTCCACAGGTCGATGGTTCGAAACCCACCCGCGGCTTGCCTGAACAATTTAAAACGTCCAAAAAATTATATATGTGTTCATGAGGGGCTAAAACACCTTAATGTCTTCAATTTTTTCCTTTTTTCCTCCTTTTCTCTCTTTTCTTCTTCCTTTTTTTCTCCCCCCTTCTCCCCCCTTCTCCCCTCTTCTTCCCCCTCTTTGACGGCCGATTGTTCCCCAGCTTGAACGCAGCACCTTGGACCGCTCGGCCATCCTGACTGATTGGGGGGATTTGTCACATTTGTAGTGTGTTTATGCTTTATTACTGCATTTATGATTTTTATTACATGTATGGTCTTTGCATTGTTTTTTGATGAGATAAAAGTATGATAAATCACATGTAATCATTTCTCCCAACATTTACATACACAAACACGCTAGGAAGACTAGTTAAGAACATGTAGGGAAAGACGAGTGATGCGTTCACTACTTTCGAGGTCAAGGAGAAAATGGTGTTTGGAGTACAATAAGTACCACAGAGCTAATATTACTGTAATGATTAACCACTCTTATGTTCCAATAACAGGCATTAGCATGTTTGGCATATGAATGCTACTAAATTGGGACTAATTAGGAGTTTTGTACCTTATGTGGTTCCTCATGACCACACAAATTGAAC
Organism: Perca schrenkii; assembly: GCA_025617405.1. Taxonomy (NCBI): domain Eukaryota; kingdom Metazoa; phylum Chordata; class Actinopteri; order Perciformes; family Percidae; genus Perca; species Perca schrenkii. The sequence continues at coordinate 14,334,950 of CM046810.1, forward strand.
TGATAGATTATTGATAAAAGAAAGTTAATTATTCCTAAACAGCAATATTGTTAACATTGAACCAAGTTAAGTACACAGATCAAGGCTATTTTGTTGTATGCTTGGGAACACGAGCAACAGGACTCATCACATGCTGACGTGTAAGGTAAGCGTATTGTGTCACTTCCGGTGTTCCCGTGTTACAAACGCTAGTTTGCTGCTCCAGCAAAAACTTACTCAACTCTGCTTTATTGTTTAAATTAGCGGCTATTTGCCTGGATTGCATTTGAATTACAATTGTTCTACTCAAGCACTTATATTTAGCTTCATTTACAGCGACTGACTCGCTGAATTTACAATTGTTAAAACGCTGTTAACTACTTTAGCTTAGCCAGTCTTAGCAATGGCAAATTCTTCTCCTTCTCCTGCTCTTTCTTGCTCTGTGTGTCAAATGTTTAGCTATTCCTCTGCCTCCTTTAGTGATAACGATACATGTAATAAATGTAGTATATTCGCTGCTCTGGAGGCAAGGCTTAGTGAATTTGAGGCACGGCTCCGCACCATGGAATCAGAATCGTATGCTTCCATAGCTAGCCAGCGCCATGTAGCTAATGCGGGCCAACATACTGTAGCTTCTGCTAGCTGTATCCCGGCAGACCCCGAGCAGCCGGGCGAGTGGGTGACTGTCCGAGGGAAGCGTAGCGTTAGAGGGAAGCGTAGCGTTAGATCTAAACCAGGGAGTACACATGATGACGGTCGCTCTAAACCAGAGCGTCTTCGCCTCTCCAACAGTTTCTCCCTACTCAGCGATACACCGCTGAGAAGCCAATTCTGGTTATTGGGAGCTCTATACTGCAATATGTGAAGCCGGCGGCTACAGTCATATGTGTCCCCGGTGCCAGAGCGGGCGATATAGAAACCCATCTAAAGCTGCTGGCTTAAAAGAACCGTAAATACAGTAAGATCATACTTCACGTAGGGGGTAATGGTCGTAAATCGGAGATCACTAAAATTAATGTTGAGTCACTTTGTGCATACGCAAAGACAATGTCGGACTTGGTTGTCGGGGTGGTGCCCAGCTAACGATGTGGGCTATGTGAATAACTGGAGGGCGTTCTGGGGAAAGCCTGGTCTGATTGAGAGAGAGGGCATTCATCCCACCTGGGACGGAGCCGCTCTCATATCAAAAAATCTGACAGAGTTTATCAGACATAAACCATGACAACCCAAGTTTGATATTAGTAATCAGAGTTGCAGTGCAATGCGCCCCTCTGTGCTTCCGTTGGAGCAGTCGCCCACTCATAGTCTAATAAGCACGGTGTCTGTCCCCCGGATCAGATCGGTTAAATCAAGGGTAAACAAAAGATGCGCTATACTTAACAACCTAATTGGAATAAAAACGACTGCAACGATAGAACAAAATAGGAAAATTAGATGTGGACTATTAAATATTAGATCTCTGTCTTCTAAAGCAGTATTGGTAAATGATTTGATATCAGATAATAAAATTGATTTATTTTGTCTTACTGAAACCTGGCTGGGCCATGAAGAATATGTTAGTCTTAATGAAGCCACTCCTCCCAGTCATATTAATACTCAAATTCCTAGAGGCTCAGGCCGAGGAGGGGGAGTTGCAGCCATCTTTGATTCAAGCCTGTTAATTAATCCTAAACCTAAACTAAATTATAACTCGTTTGAAAGTCTTGTTCTTCATCTTCAACATCCAAAATAGAAAACATTATAGCCAATTATATTTGTTGTTATTTACAGGGCTCCAGGTCCGTATTCTGATTTTTATCTGATTTCTCAGAGTTTTTATCATGTTTAGTCCTTAAATCAGACAAAGTACTTATTGTAGGTGATTTTAATATCCATGTGGACGTTGACAATGATAGCCTTAGTAATGCTTTCAACTCATTACTGGATTCAATCGGTTTCAGTCGTAGGGCCCTATCTTGCACCCAGCGCAATTGCCTTTGTACACCGACGCATGTATCGTTCCTATTTTGCACCCGACGCACAGCAGACTTTTCCCTCCTCAGACGCACGTCGGTAAATTAGGGAATGTATTTGCGCTCCTGGGGGCGGTTCAGCTAAAAGAGGAGGCGTGTTCTGGCGCAAACGGTACTTTGTGCTATTCTGCAGTTTCAGAAAACAATTCCGCCACTGACCAGGAAAAACCTGGTCTAAAGTCAGTAGCGCGTTATTCAGATGCTATTTTAGTGGCGCATGCTTGGCCATAATGTAGCGTGTGCACAACGCGCATACACTTCTCTCATCTAAACGGACGCAGCAGTTCCCATTTTTGCAAACCATACATAATTACAAGGAAAAATATTACTGAAAATGCGCTTCAGGTGTTTGGATAGGTAAGGAGGCACTTTACAGTATAGTCCTCAAAAAGTCGCAGCATTCTTTGGCTTGTTGTGATTTATACAACATTTCCATGAATCATGGATGTGTTGATGACATAAATGAGGAAATATTAGAGGACTTAAGGAGACGTGGTGTTGAACTACGGCGGGATCTGGTCCGGGAGTAATGCACAATGTGCTCCTGATGGAGCGGGTGGACGGAGATGGAGTGGGGGAAAAGGAAGGGGCACAACAAGATCAGGTGGTGCTTTTGGAGACCCAAGCTCCATGGCTGCAACAATTCTTTCCAGACTTGAGGAGATGCGCCCGAGTGGCCGCAGCAATACGCCACCAGGCCAAGACGGGCATTTATTACTTTGCCGCGTCTCGCATCGGCAGCTCCCGCTGGCGTGCACCAGGCAAATCCGCCGTCATAATAGCAATCCGCCATGGAACAAGCGCCCTGCTCTTAAAGGGAATGTGAGATGACGCTCTGATTGGTTTATTGCACGTTACGCCCAAACCACACCTAGCTACTTCAGACCAACCCATTTTAGATTTTCGTCGGGCGCAAAAGTCATTTATCCCGCCGGTATAATAGCAATAGCGGCTGAGATCCGCCCACAAAGCTACTTGCGTTTTGCGTTTCATACTTGCGTTTCAGATCGTTAAAATAGGGCCCAGAGTGTGCATAAGGCGTCGCACTGTTTTAACCACACCCTCGACCTTGTGCTGGCATATGGTATTGAAATTGAGGATTTAATAATATTTCCGCAGAATTCAGTATTATCAGATCATTTTTTAATTACTTTCGAATTCTTACTACCTGACTGACCTTTATGTTAACCTCAGTCCCTCTCAAATTGATACATTTGTAGACGGTGCTACGACTTGCCTACGGACGACCTTAGACTGTGTTGCTCCCCTAAAAAAGAAGATGATGAAGCAAAGGAAATTAGCACCTTGGTATAACTCCCAAACTCGCAAATTAAAACAAATCTCACGAAACCTCGAAAGTAAGTGGTGTTCCACCAAAGTGGAAGAATCCCGTTTGGATTGGCAAGAAAGTCTAAAAACCTATAGGAAGGCCCTAAGAAAAGCCAGATCAGACTATTACTCTTCACTAATAGAAGAAAATAAGAACAACCCAAGGTTTCTTTTCAGCACTGTAGCCAGGCTGACAGATAGCCACAGCAATACTGAGCCATCTATTCCTCTAGCATTGAGTAGTGATGACTTCATGAGCTTCTTTAATGATAAAATTATAACAATTAGAGCTAAAATTCATCACCTCTTGCCCTCAACTTCTAACAGTTCACCTTTAAATGCAGGACCGCTAGAAAGAACGACTAGTCCGACATATACTTGGACTGCTTTTATCCTATAGACCTCCAACAATTTATGTTAAAGATATCCTCAGCTAAGCCATCTACCTGTCTCTTACACCCCCTCCCAACGAGACTACTCAAAGAAGCGTTACCCGTGGTAAACACTTCATTACTAGATATGATCAATATGTCCTTATTAACAGGTTATGTACCGCAGTCATTTAAAATAGCTGTGATAAAACCTCTTCTGAAAAAACCCACCCACGATCCTGAGGTCTTAGCAAACTATAGACCTATATCTAACCTTCCCTTTCTATCCAAGATCCTTGAGAAGGTGGTTGCTAATCAGTTATGTGATTTTCTACATAGCAATAGTTTATTTGATGATTTTCAATCAGGATTTAGAAAGAATCATAGCGCAGAGACAGCACTGTTGAAAATTACTAACAACCTTCTAACTGCTGCAGACAAAGGACTTGTCTCCATCCTTGTTTTGCTAGATCTTAGTGCTGTATTTGACACTATTGACCATACCATCCTGTTACAGAGACTGGAACACTTAGTTGGCATTAAAGGAATCGCACTAAGCTGGTTTAAGTCCTACTTCGCTGAGCGATCCCAATTTGTTAACATTAACGATAAACCCTCCAAGCACGCTAAAGTTAGCCATGGCGTTCCTCAAGGCTCAGTGCTTGGACCAATTCTATTTTCCTTATATATGCTTCCTTTAGGTAATATTATTAGGAAACACTCAATTAACTTTCACTGTTACGCAGACGATACCCAATTAAATCTGTCAATTAAACCAGACGAAAGTGGTCAGTTAGCTAAACTTCAAGCGTGTATTAAAGATATAAAATCCTGGATGACCCACAATTTCCTGATGTTAAACTCAGACAAAACCGAAGTTATTGTGATGGGAACAACACAGCTCCGAACTTCATTATCTAAAGATATAGCTACTCTGGATGGTATTGCCCTGGCCTCCAGCACTACTGTGAGAAATTTAGGAGTTATTTTTGATCAGAATATATCCTTCAATGCCCACTTAAAACAAACCTCAAGAACAGCCTTTTTCCATCTTCGTAACATTGCCAAAATTAGGAATATCCTGTCTCAAAACGATGCTGAAAAACTAGTCCATGCATTCGTTACTTCTAGACTACTGCAATTCCTTATTATCAGGTTGCTCAAATAAGTCCCTTAAGACTCTCCAGCTGATCCAGAATGCTGCAGTGCGTGTTCTCACAAAAACTAAGAAAAGAGATCATATTTCTCCTGTATTAGCTTCTCTGCATTGGCTTCCAGTAAAATACAGGATTGATTTTAAAATCTTTCTCCTGACCTACAAAGCTCTAAATGGTCAAGCACCATCATATCTAGAAGGGCTCCTAATACCTTATTGTCCCACTAGAGCACTGCGCTCCCAGAATGCTGAGTTACTTGTGGTACCTAGAGTCTCTAAAAGTAGAATCGGAGCAAGAGCCTTCAGTTATCAGGCTCCTCTCCTATGGAACCAGCTCCCAATTTGGATTCGGGGGGCAGAAACTGTCACCTCATTCAAGAATGAACTTAAAACTCTCCTATTTGATAAAGGTTATAGTTAGGGAGTGAGGAGTTGCATTGTCCACCTATCTGGCCCACCTGCTTCTCTTCATAATTGTTAGATTAATAACATATAACAAAAGTAGAGGGAGGCAGGCCAGCAAAGCCCGATCCGGCAGGGGAGAGTTCAAAGCCTGAACAGGCTACCTCTCCTTATATCCTGTCTCTCTTAGTTACGCTGTTATAGTTTTAGACTGCTGGGGGACTTCCTTCCTTCCTTTGACACACTGAGCTGCTCTCTCCTCTCCCTTTCTATTACCATTTGTGTGCATCCCGTCCCAGAAATGCTGTTATTAATCCTAGCTTCTGGGGAGTTTACTCCCCGGAGTCCTTATGGTTTTTCCCCCAGCGTATTTCTTTGGAGAACGGCACCAAGATCCTGGTTGCAGCTGTCGCCGTGGTCCTGCTGTACTCCCTGCTGAGCTCAGCGGTGCCCTGCAATGTCATGCTGCGTCCTGCTGAACCCTGCTGCTTCGAAGTCACTGTTCCATTATTAATTTGACTATTATCGCCACTGTTCATCATATCCCCAACCGGCCCGTCAGACACCGCCTACCAAGAGCCTGGGTCTGTCCGAGGTTTCTTCCCAAGAGGGAGTTTTTCCTCGCCACTAGATAGATAGAGTGTGGTCTAGACCGACTCTATCTCTAAAGTGTCTCAAGATAACTCTTGTAATGATTTGATACTATAAATAAAATTGAATTGAATTGAATTTAGAACTTAGGAAAAGTTCCTTGTGGATTTTTTTATTACATTGAAGTAATTTTATTAATTTAATGCTAACCATTACACCACTGAACCACCAGATAGAAAAGATATGGGTTTGCTCAGTAGTTTCTTACATCATATCCACATGTATGATATTAATTACAGTTCTAGAATGTTACATTTTCGTTCTAGAATGTTAGGTTGAAGTTCTAGAATTTTAAAGTGCCCATATTATGAAAAAAAACAGTTTTTCTGGGATTTGGGGTGTTCTTTTGTGTCTCTGGTGCTTCCACACACATACAAACTTTGAAAAAATCCATTCATGCTGTTTTGAGTGAGATGAATGTGTCCTGCCTTCAGTCTCCTAGTGAGCTGTTCAAAATCGGCTCGGACTGTGACATCACAGTCCGAAATGAGCTGGCTAACCACAACCGTTAGTTCGTAGCGTTAGCGTTAGCATACTAACGCTAGGGTTAGCATGCTAACGCTAGCATGCTACGTCGTTCTCAATAGCAAAGCACTGTTACAACACACACAAGTTCACCATATTCTTCAAAAGAACTACTTACATGTGCACCCTCGTTTAGAAGACTCCTAGCTAATCCTGCCCTGTAACTTTCTTTTACTGTCTCTAGAGTTAGCTAGCTGACATGCTTTACATCTGAGCTACTGCGCATGTGCGAGTGCAATCAAAGATAGTACAGAAGAAGAAGATGAAAAGAGGTCTCACTCTGTTGCTAAAACAGAAACCAGTTGAAAAGAGGATCTGCAGCAGTGAGAGAGAGCTGTGCAGTACAATAAAAAATATGTTTTTTTTGTAAATTAAACCATGTAAACCTATTCTTGTACAACCTTAAAATACAGTTATGAACCTGAAAATGAGCATAATATGGGCGCTTTAAGATGTGTTGTCACCAGACGTTAGTTTGATCTGAGGAACAGGAGGTCAGCATAGGACATGATCATACAATGTAGGCAAATTCTAGACTGTTAGTTGCAGGGATTGTTATACTGGGATTGAACTGCCCATTTTGTAGTTGAAAGTTGTTCCGCTCCACTTCTGAGCCACATCCACCTCTGAGATTAAGATGCGGTTCTAGAATGTTAAAATGCGGTTCTAGAATGTTCAGTTTAACAATGCTTGTGGTAGGGGGAGGGAAAACAAATTGGTCAGACATGGTAGGGAAATATAGGCAGAGAACTAGGGTACTGGAGACTTAGAGGACTGAGATTATAGGAATATGTTATAATCATCAAAGCAGTGATTTTACCTTAGCTTTTACTCATCAGCTCAAGTTGCACTTTTAGAATGTTAAAGGGAAACGTCACTGATTAGCATTAAGCTTTGTATCAGTAGAAACCTGGTAGTATTTTTGAACGACCATGCTTCCCTCTATCATCTCCCCCTGAGAGGGGAGATCTCTGTATTGAGGGTCTGGAAAAAAACCTCAGATGATGCAAAATTACGATTTTTGCGTCATCTGAGGCTTTTTTGCCCAGAGGCAAAAGACTACAGCCTGTATTCATTGTGTATTAGGAGCCACTTCCGCATAGCCCAAAGGGGGTCGGACTGTCGGCTTTTTCCGGAGATTGCCGAGGAAAAAACGAGTGTCAGCCATCTTGAATCCTCGCTTACCCACTAAACATTGGACGTCGGATAGACGTGCAGATCATGTCTATATTGGGTCCGTCGGTCCATGACCAATTCTGGACATCTATTCGACGTCCAAACTAGGTCCACTATTTGGACGTTGTGGTGTCAAATTTTATTTTAACCATTTCTTTAATGATATTAACCATTGGTTTAATGATTGTTTTATAACGTCACAAGATTTAGCTTCTTCATGTGTAGATTCAAAAGGCTCCAAGTGAAATAGTTGGCAACCGTGAACTATAGCCCAGCAGAATTATTTAGTTTCACTAGTTTGAACCTTCTCACATTGTTGACTTTTTAGCAGACAATGTCGAGAAGGCCACAAACCGTGTCTCCTTCTGTCTCCTGAGATAAGCAGGTGTTTAGTCTAATGTAGGAGACACTGGAGCAGAATGGAAGGTTGTAAAATCATCTGACTGTCTATGGTATTTTTTAGAAAAGTGGCAGCATGCTAAAGATATTTGAAGAGGGGTGGCTTAATGGAGTTTCTTCACTATAAGATGTTTTGATTTTTAGGTTTCTAGCTCGGAAAGACATTTTCAGTTGTGCTGCGTGTACCTTTGAAACTGTGTTTTCTCCATTTGCAAATGTAAATAAATACTCAAAGACCAAACTTTGGTTTAATTCTCAAATGGTCATTGTTCGTTTTCATTTGATCATTGATATTTCTAAACGCTGCTGCTTCTTAGGAAAACTTCCACGACAGTTTGGCGTTGTCGCAAGGATGAATGAGTTAACAGAGAAAAGAGCTCCGTTGGGTCGCTGATGACTGGCTATCCAGGGATCAAAAATCACCTGCCTCATACCTCTAAACCTTTAAAAAGGTTTTTCAGAGAGAAGAGGGTTAGGACCGCGGAGCGCTCTTGACTGTTTTCCACTCCGTTAAAAACGAACAGGAAGAGATAACAAGCAGCACGGTAAGATAAAATTGATTAATTACAATTGGATTGTGAATTCAAGGTTTTGAACTTAACTAAAGAGAATAAATGAAACTAATTCTGACTTTTTGGAAGTGAGTAACTGGGTATTTTTTTTGGGTCATTAGATAGGACAAAGATATAGCCTAACTGAGGTTATGAATGACACCTTTTGGCAGACACGGACAACGTCGGACATATTTATGATTGAGTTCTCATATGGTGATAAGACAATTGATTGACGGACAAGACCAGTAAGAGAACTGGCAGAACAGTAGGCAAGGCCTAAAGAATTAATCTACGAAACTGATAGCACGTTTCCTGATTAAAGAGGCGGACTGCAGAGTAAAACAAAACAAAAAATAGTTAACTATTTAAGAGATTTTTGACTGCAGGGTCGCACCGGGTTTTTCATACAAGTTTCCCGAGCAAAAAACAAATAGTCTAAACTCTAAACGAGTTCTGGACCCTTTAAGGACAACCTGCAGGACGGTCTGGGTTGTAGCCTAATGATACTCTAAACAAGTTCTGGACCCTTTAAGGACAACCTGCGGGACGGTCTGGGTTGTAACATTACTCTAAGAGAGCTTCTTGATTATTTAGAGACAGACTGCAACAAGGCAAAACATACTAAATAGGTTGAGTTATTTGACTATTAAGTTGATTTTGTCCGCAGGGCTGTACACGGGTTTTCACGCAAGTTTCCTGAACAAATAACCTCGCGGTGTGGTGACGATCACATCGACCTAGACATAGGCTAGTATACTATAAAGTCCAAGAATCAATTATGGGAAACGAAATTTCCCGTTCCAGTGATGCAACTGGACCCATAGTGGGTGAAATGACTCATAAATATGGACCGGATTGTTTGCGATGTCTGTCATACTAGTCAAAAAGCTTTGGCTTTCCGAGAAACGGATCTTTGTGTACAAAGACACTGAGAAGGTTAAAGCAAGATTTTAGAAGAAGTAGAAAGAAAATTAATGGGAAAATCAATAATTAAGATTAAGGATTTAAAGCTACTGAGTACAGGAAAAACAAAGAATGTTTTAAAATATAGATAAAACAGTGATCTAGGGAAAGAATGCAAACACACATGCACCAATAACCTCATCAGTTCTAACCAAAGCCCATTTCTGAGCTTTCTCTAAAAATCAGGAAGACAAGCTGGAGAAATGGAGGGACGAAGAGGACACAGACTCAACTCTCGGACAGGACCAACAGCTTCCGTCACACCTGCATCGGGTGGAATGACCAACGAGTACGTGAGAAAACCATGTTTGAAGTTTTTGTCTGCATGTTACAACAGGCTGGTGGGCAACATATGGAGCGCGGACCCGAAAAAGGCCGCTCCCACAAAGGAAGTGGTCGAGCCAGAGAGAGGCCAAGGCGGGTACCGTGGGCAAAATGGTGAGCCCTACAACCGAGACCAGTGTTGGTACTGCAAGGACTTTGGACATTGGGTATGTAACTGCCCGAAGAAAAAGCAAAAACCACCTCAGACAGAAAACAGCACTTGTCCCTCTGTTTGACTGAGTCTAAAAGCTGATGAAGAAGGTAGTGCTACCACACACACTTGCTTCATGCAATGAAGAAATGCTTTGCACTGATACACTGTTTTTGTTTTTGCTATTAGGGACAATTGATAGGTTAGAAAGTTCTGAAAAATAATCTATTCAGTTAAACCATTAACCCTTACTTATCTTCTGAAACCTAGAAGAAAATGCCTACTACTGACTGTAAAGTTCAAGGGGTTCAACTCACATAATTTGATTATTAGAGCTATAGATTTGACACTGAAGATTATTTGGTCATTCTATTTGGTCAATTGGGGTTACAGATCAAACAGTAAGAGAACAATTCTCTGTTCCTCTCTCCTGTACATGGGAAAAACAATTCTTGGTGTATGAAGGTTCCACTTATTTGGTTTAGGTAGTGATTTAATGTGCACTTTTAACATTGGTTTAACCTCAACACCTGACGGATTGAGAATTTCTCCTAATGTTCAACTGATGTAACCACGTTAATTACAGTGTGGCTAAAATGACCTCACTGAGGTGGCGTCTGTAATCAGCCCTGCCTCTGACTGCATGAAACCTGACAACCAATACATCACTCAAGGCTGCATCTGCTTTTTATCCCTTAAAAAAGTTTTTTGGTGCAGTGCTGTTTTCATGTCAAATGAACAGAATAGTAACTTTTTCAGTTTAGTGTTAACAATTAGATTTTTGCTTGAGCCGGTCACCTAGAATGTCTGTACACGTTCCTGATGTCACTGTAAGACTTTTGCTGCCAAAGCTATTGAAGCGTTCGTGAATATGAAACTGTCTTTGCAGTTTTCCCTGATGCTGGGACTGCCAGATCCCTAAAAACAGTTCATACAGACATACACGTAAATACACATGCTTGCAATGAAGATATGTTTTTTGCACGCTACAAACACTCCCCATACGATAGACAGATCAAATTAGACGCAAAAACAGCACGGTTAACAGAAATAACTTTTGGAAAATATGTCCAAGTATTCAATGTGTTTGTCTGGTGTGTATACAAATTGCCTAGCATGGTGTTAATTATACAAGGGAAGAAAATTGGATTTTTAGTTGATTCGGGAGCAACAATTTGGGTTTTAGTGAAGATCTTTGTTCTTCAATCAGAAGCTCTCTGGTAAACTAGTTTTTCCTTAGAGAAGTGATTAGTAGAATGGTGATCCCAGAAAAGTTCACCATTCTTATGATTTGTGTGTATTCAGATCCTTAGGATCCTGAACTAGATAAGAAAGGAAAATGTTCATTGTTTCTTTCTCCCTTTCATCTGAGTGTCCTGAAAATTTGGCAGGCAGACATTTGAAAATGTCTACTTGAAATTGAAGCCATTGGCTTTAAAGTTGTGCGGCTTGATAAAAATCACTCTTTGGCTGACATATTTTTGTTGCAGCCTAAAAGTACATATTTGTTTACAAATTATAATGGAACACATACCATGTCAGTCTGTTAATCTCCTGACTATGGTAAAACAAATTGGGACACCTGTAGTTAAATTTAAAGAATCACAAATATCACATGCATTCCTTTTGTCACCTTTTGACCCTGATGAAGATTACGTTGAAAAGTTTTTTGAACAAATCAAAGGACGAGCATGATCTTTCTTTTGTCTACTGGCATATACGCATGTCCAGTGGCTGTCACCTTGACTGATAAACTACAGAAGTTTTTCAGAAATTCTAACTCAAAAGCTCACATTCATGTTTCTTTGTCTCCAACAGAAGAGGAGACAGACCTAGGACACCTTGTGACTATTTGTAAAATTGACTGACTGGACTGACACTATTGATAATGTGTTTATTTGTCTCCATCGACAGGAGACTATAGAAAACCCATACAACAACCGTATGTGTTGTATTCACAGTGTTCACATATTCAGTGAACGTGTGACTACAAACAGGCATATTCACACGGTAAAAACGACATTTTATCTACTGATGTTACACCACTTTTTGTCTCAGGTACAGCGTTAACTCTGGGCAAAACACACAAATGTGACGTGGATTGATAGACAAATTGTCAACCTGTAGTCATCAAGCTGCGTTCGGACTACAGGCCCCAGAATACATCAGTACACGCTAAAACAGGAAGTAATCGACAGAAATCAGACCGTGTTTTTAACTCTTTATTGACGGATGGGGTTTATAGTTCCATGTTTAGATTCTCTAGCACGTACTCTTATTCTCTCAAGTAACATAAATAAGAAGAATCATTTTTATTACGAATGTTAAAGTTTTGTTTCATTCAGGACCTTCGAGCAGTAAATGCAGTGGGTCTATGCTCGAGCACCTAATGTCTCCCAAAGCTAAAAATAACATTCTGCAGGGAATGTTAAATGTTTTGATTCTCTGTTGTTTCGTCTAACGTTTTTCTCCTCTCAGAGTTCCAGTAGAAAAGACAGTAAATATGGTTTTATAGTTCTGGGTGATGGTAAGCTGTACATCTTGACATACCTTTGTGAGGAATACATTGAGTTGTTAATTAATGATGCCATAAATTACAAAAAGAATAACAGTGTGTTTATGTACCCTGGAGAAATCCTTCTTTCTTTGAGAAAGGACAGCCAGAGGAGGACACACACACACACACACACACCACACAGAGATAAGACATAAGCTAAAACCAAACATGAGTAGTACAAGTGAAATTTTGGTTTAGAAAATTGATTTTGATATACATTTTTGTTGAAGGTTATATGATGTGATATGTTTCCCATTACAGGTAACGATTTGGATAAATAGATCGTAGATAGATCTTAAATAGATCTCTAGACATGCTTAGGTGTGCTTTATAAGGATAAAAACTTTAATTTGTAATGATTCTTGGAACTAGCAGATAGTAATTAGTGTTACTTTGGTTTGTAAACTGGAGATAAAAAAATGACATAAACAATGTATTTTGGGTAATTCGTCTTAGTTTAATGGTGATATTGATTAAAAGAAGGTTTAAATGAGATTTAATCCTAAAAGTAGTACATTTCATATCATACTCTAATGAGTTTTTGAGTTGCTATATCAAAAATTGTTTTAAATTAGTTGATGTTGAAACACTTTACTGTGGTAAAATTCCCCTAAAGAAATTATTCATTGAACTTTGGTTACTGATAAACAGGATTTGCTGTAAAACCTAGAACAATGTTAAGGATTACAATATTAAACAGATTATTTATATTGCTTTTGAGTCATGAGTTTTGTCATGTCTCAAAAGGAGGGATATAGTAGCAATGATAAATAAGGGGTTTAATAACGTAGCAAGGGAAATAAATATTGTTAAATAATTTTTCTAAAGACGTTTGAAACATTTGTTGTGACATCACTGTAGCTCCAGTTTAAAAGACCTTGGATAACCAAAGTGATAGAATAGTTAACAATTGTACATTTAAAAGAAAAAATCTGCTTAGGTGAGAACAAAATTGACAAAATTGATAGTTCAACTGTAAACAAAAGGATCATCTACCCCCTGATTGACACAGTAGTGTAAGGGGATGCGATAGTAATTGTTTTTGTTTTGTTGATTCTGATCAGCTCTAACGAATTTTGCTCTAAAGATTTTTTTTCTTTATCTATACATAGGTAGGGAGAGGCCCATAATAAAAAACACCTATTTCTTCCACGGCAGTATAAGGGATAGGTTAGGGTAGGTTATTGCGTGATCATTTTCTTCTGCTCTTTTGACCGTATGGAATCCAGGTGTCAAGCCTGGGGATTCTGTGGTGATAACAACTTCAGGAGGAAGGATTGGCAAATAGACGGTGACAGAAACCATCGAGATCCTTCCAGTGACACACACAGGGCAGTGAAAGGTTCCAGGGAGAGTCACCTGGATACACGCATCACTACAAAAGGTTCCGGAGGAGAAGAGAACAGGTTTTTCTACAACCTGCAACAAGTGACGAGCAGATCCTCTGCTGAGTCAGCCACGTGCCATTTCTGAAGCGACAGGGAAAACTGGAGTGTTTTCTCACTGTTTGCAACACATTGAAAGAGGAGAAAAACAATAAGTTTTTCCAAGGAGGAAAAACCAGAAGCTACATATTGGTATTGTAGCCTGCTGTTTAAAATCATTTCAGAAGACAGCAGTGATACTGATCTCTTCTCTGACAACCACAGCACATTTGCAGAGCACATTCTCTGACAGTGACAGCAGAATACACTTCACGATTGTAGAGGACACACCACCTCTCTCTCTCTGAACACACACACACACTCACTGCACATTCTTTTGAGGAGCATCTGACATTCCTCTGTGACTCAGAGCAGTGTGCTCTGACACACACACACACACACACACACACACACGGAGCAGATGGACAGAAAGGACTGCAACAGGTACCCTTCAAGAAGAACATGGGGGGGTTTCCACATTTGTAGTGTGTTTATTCTTCATTACTGCATTTACGATTTTCTATTGCATTTATGGTTTTTGCATTTTATTTTTGATGATTGAAAAATATGATGAATCACGTGTAACCCTTCCTCCCAACATTTGCATACAAAAACACTCTAGGAACAATAGTGAAGGACATGGAAAGATAGACGAGTGATGCGTTCACTGCTTTCCATAGCAATGAGAAAATGGTGGTTGGAAAACAATAAGTACTAGTACAGAGCTAATATTACTGTAATGATCAACTTACGTCCACTCTTATGTTCCAATAACAGGCATTAGGATGGTTGGTATACGAATGCTACTAAATTGGGGCTAATTAGGGGTTTTGTACTTTATGTGGTTCCTCATGACCACACAAATCTAACTGATAGATTATTGATGAAAGAAAGTAAATTATTCCTAAACAGCAATATTGTTAATATTGAACAAAGTTAAGTATAAAGACTTAGGCCATTTATTTGTTGTGTGCTTTAGAACTTAGGAAAAGTTCCTTGTGGATCTTTTATTACATTGAAGTAATTTCACTTTCCACATTTTGACGACATAGACACCATGTTTGACTAAGACTTTTGAAAGATTATCTAATAGATACATTTTCTAATACGGATTTACTTGGGTTTAGTTTGGAAATGTATGCGTGATGTAGGTTATAATGATTTCTGTTCACTATTTCTTCGCTCACAGAAATAAGCTATTTCCAGTGAAACCACACACATAGAATAACTGAATTTTATTTGTGCTCTGACAGCACTTAATGAGGTTAGAGACAAGGAGGGGTCAGTTTGATTCTGATTCTTCTCAACTTTCACTTTGTGAGAGCTTTGATAATTGCACTGGGCGTGCTTCAATTGATTTATATTAAAATAACCAAAGGGGGGTAAGCATTTGATGGCATTGCATAATTTAATTATCAGCTTTATGAAATATTTGACTTCGCCGTATGGGTAGATATGAAATTAGTAAATGTTCACACTTCACACCAGGTTATTTTAATGTTTAAATACATAACACATTCTTTACACAAATTATAAGGCAGTAGTCTAATGTGACATTAACCAGTGACATTCAGGTCTAGGGTTTTTAGCAGATTATGTTTGGTCTTAGGATTTGTTTTTTTTTGTTTGCTATGTCGTTACCCTAAACAAGAAAAAAAAGAGTTCACTTCATTCTTATGGTAAATATGATTGAGCTTTCTGACGTATTTCGTCTTTCTGAATATGATAATAATGTTTGGACACCGTCTCTGATACTGTGGGAGATTGATTCATTTTGTTTTATTCCTTGACGTGAATGCTTGCTACTAGTTAAAAGAGGTTTTTTTGCACCTTTCCATTTAACATGTAAGAAACAGACATGAATATCCATAAGGTTGAATATTAAGAAGTAAAGTTTGGTTATGTGATTAATTCTATAATAAGGGTTGAATCTTTAAAAGTAAAATTTATTTTTGTGATTATTTTGTAATCAAAAGGGTGAATTGTGGTGGCAAATTTTATTTTAACCATTTGTTTAATGATATTAACCATTGGTTTAATGATTGTTTTATAACGTCACAAGATTTAGCTTCTTCATGTGTAGATTCAAAAGGCTCCAAGTGAAATAGTTGGCAACCGTGAACTATAGCCCAGTAGAATTATTTAGTTTCACTAGTTGAACCTTCTCACATTGTTGACTTTTTAGCAGACAATGTCGAGAATGCCACAAACCGTGTCTCCTTCTGTCTCCTGAGATAAGCAGGTGTTTAGTCTAATGTAGGAGACACTGGAGCAGAATGGAAGGTTGTAAAATCATCTGACTGTCTATGGTATTTTTTAGAAAAGTGGCAGCATGCTAAAGATATTTGAAGAGGGGTGGCTTAATGGAGTTTCTTCACTATAAGATGTTTTGATTTTTAGGTTTCTAGTTAGAAAAGACATTTTCAGTTGTGCTGCGTGTACCTTTGAAACTGTGTTTTTTCTCCATTTGCAAATGTAAATAAATACTCAAAGACCAAACTTTGGTTTAATTCTCAAACGGTCATTGTTCGTTTTCATTTGATCATTGATATTTCTAAACGCTGCTGCTTCTTAGGAAAACTTCCACGACAACGTCCAACCGTGACCCAACTTGAACGTCATATTGACGTTCAACATTTGATCTTTGAACTGGGTAATTTTTTGGACGTCATTTGGACGTCCATGACAGGTGCAGGAAATTTGCATGATTAACCCACTGACATATGGATTAACCCATGTATATATATGTATATATATATATATATATATATATATATATATATATATATATATATATATATATATATATATACATATATACATTGCAGCATGTTGGTGTTAGGCTACAAGCATAGATATACACATATCTATGGGCTACAAGTTCCTCAGTTGTAAAAAAAAAATAAAAAAAAAAATAAATAAAAAAAAATAAAAAAAACGTCCTCAGTTGTTCGCGGGTCATTTGGAAGCATCGTTTATTGAGCGTCTGGATCTGAATTCTGTCCAGCAACCCATTCGCGCCACAGTCCATAAAGAAAGGACAAACGTTGCCACAGTCTACTAGCTAATAGGATGGAGACTGCTTCGTTGCTGCTGTCAAACCCCATGGTAAGCATCTTAACATAATGTTAATACAAATATTTCGACGTTTTCGCATGTGGAAGTTGGTGTTAATTATAACGTTAACGTTACACAGGCCATTAACGTTAGCTACCTAAATCATATTTAAAAAAGGTGAAGAGGTTCAATACCCCGATGTGCATAGCCATCTGTTACTACAATTTTCTTTCTGATAGCTAGCTATATCACTAACTTTGATTACTTAAATAAAAATAATTTACCTGACAAGCTAGCGTTAGCTTAATGTAGTTACTGTCAGGACAGTCAAATTGACCATAAGCCTAGCTAGCTAACTTAACATAAAACTGATATTAGCGTTTATAATCGGCTTTAAGAGGGACTAAACACGTTCGATGGACTTATTGAATCACATTTGACTTTAAGATCAATATAATTATCAATATCACAATTCATTTATTGGTACTTAACTTTTCCGTATCATGTTTATAGCAAGGGTAACTTTGGTAGACTGTTGTTTGCATGTTTCACTAGTTATCCCTTATTAAAAAGGTGGCTCTTGCTAAGAATATCATCACCATCTTCTAATAAATGTCAGGAATACACTGTGTTTATTGCAAAACAATAGTTTACAATACTAAAAATACTGCAAAGAGCAGCATTTTTTTGATAGTAGTTTTCACATAGCGTGTCTATTTTTATGTTGGTATGATGTATAGTGGAAGATCAGAAAACATGGCCAGGAGTTGTGAGAGAAGGCAATGCAGAGATGAAGGACATCATATCACAAGACTATTTGTGTGTGTATAAGCCTGATCAACAAGTAAAAAGAGTCAGGTATGTTTTGCCTAATTAGTTTGGTGCATGATGCAAATTACACACCTGTAATCAAAATCTATTTAGTATTTGGGGCAGCTGCAGTGCCACTCATGATTCTTAGGCCTATTTGTTGCTCTATTTTTCCATCCCCTGTGTGATCAAGGGTTCCTAGACTTCCTCTATCATTATCTTTATTCCATGTTCCATTTGGTGCAGTATCACTGAAAATATCCCAACTGTGGGACTAATTTAAGGATCTTATCTTATTTTAATGTTTCTATTTTTCAGATCTCTCAATTGCCATGATGACCAAGATATTCAACGGGGAAATGTGGAAAGCTGCCATATTCCCAGTCATTACTTTTCCGAATCATCTGTGGTAAGTTTACAAAAATCTTAATTGAAAATGGGAGTAGGAAGTAAAGAGAAGGAAATAATAGTAGTAGTAGTAAGTAAGTAAAGAGAGGGCAGCATAAAATGACACCTTTGGTATGAAAAGTAAATGCTTTTTTTTAAATAATTGTGATTACCATTAAACCTTAAAACCAGTCTTCTATTCACATCTTCAAAAACACTACTATTATTCCCCCAGCCATACATTACAATTATTACTCAACCACTTCTTAAAAACAATGGGAGACGGGAAAAAAAAACTGAAAAAAAAGTCCATGCATTAAAACATACTTCTTCAAATTAACGCACATAACCCAAATCTTTTGTTCTTGCAGCAGCAGTAGCAGCAGCACCGAGGAATCCTACTTTCCTGAGTCCGACACCGAGAGGGCCATCAAGGACTTCCCTGACTTACAACAGACTGGAGTAGAGGCTGTAGCAGAGACAGCCTTTTTTACTGAAATAATTGACATTATGATGGACAGTGGACAATATGATAAGCAGTACTTGAATTTGTTCAGTAATATTAGTGTGACAATCAGTTTTTGTTCTCCAACTTGTACAGACTGCTGTTGTGAAGCAGGGATACACAGCTTAGTCAAAAGAGAGAAATGCTGTATATTTCAGCGACTCCTACAGATTGAGAAAAATAATGACTTTTCTTAATAAATAAATGTTATTCTTTGCTCAAAAGTGTCCTGATCCCATAGGTATCCAAAAATTGAGAAAGGCTAAGCAAGTGATGTTTTTTTAAACTGAAACTGGGTGCACAGGTTTACAGACACATCTCTGCTGATTGGGTATCACCTAGAACACAACCAATAATTGAGACACACCCACCAAATGAGAGAAAACATAACTCAAGCCGTTGCACACCGTTCCCAGGAAACATGCTGTTTTGACATTGAATGTGCCCCAGCTCTTTGATTGAGAGGAAGCACACAGTTTCAGACTTTAAAAAAACACTGGTTTAAGCTTTTAATAGTATTTTTGTACATTTGCGCTTAGTATAGACCAATGTAGGCTAATTATCTCAAAATCTATCTACATGATCAAAAGTTTTTTTATTTTCAGAATAGCTTTTAATGTGTTATAGTGTGCTATTTTCTATGATAATTTGAACTTGTATAAATTGTCTTTGAGTACCTTCAAAAGCGCTTTATAAATTGTACATTGTGCTTGATATGTCTGGTGCCCTTCTGATGCCATTTAGGACAATTTATTTTTGAATAAATAATAAAAAATAAAGTAATAAATTGGGATTTATGTGTATGTGTATAACTGTAGTCCCATGTTTCCAGAGAGTGGAGGACGTGTTCTGTGCCAGTTAATTTTCTTGTAGCTACACAAGAAAAGGATCACATGGTACAGAAAACATGTCCTCCATCCTCTTGAAACATGGGACTACAGTTATAAAAGTTGTATAAAAACGTCTCAAATTAGTCTAAATTTGACGTTGAAAAGACGTCCACAAAAGACCACATTTGGACTATAAAAAGCCCTTACACGGAGGTCCCCCGGATGTCAACATTAGACGTGCGGTAGACGTCGAAAAAAGACGTCGCCTGGCATTACAAAACAACCCCTTCAGTGGACCGAAATTGGACGTCCAAAAATTACATGGAAAAGACGTCCCTTCGACGTCACATTGCGCAGTGGGTAGCTTCTCAGCAGAAGCAGAAGCAGAAACTGTTCATCCCGACGGAAATTTTGGGACGCAAGCTTTTATTTTGAAAAGTAGACGGGACGGCATGATATGGGACGCTCCAGGCTGCAGCCATACAGTCTTGGAAATTTTAGAACAACAATTATGTGCATTCAAACTACCACACACGTGTACCACCGGGATACATTGGAACACATCGGAGAATATGCAGGACACTTTATTACGGACGCAATACTCGACACACTACGCAAGCTTTGCCTGCACGGAGACCAGCAGTGGTGCTCTATTCCTGTGGCCGGTAAAGTGACCTCATCAGTGGGGAGCGTTGAACGAGTTTGGCGGTGGAAAGCTAACGCTAGCCAGCCATCTGTTCACCAATCTTGCTTGCAAGTGTCCGCTCATTAAACAAACTGGACTACATCCAACTTCAACGAAACTCCCAACGCAAGTTCAGAGACGGCTGTGCTGTGTTTTTGTTGTTGTGGAAATATTGCTGTGGACAATCCAGCCTGCTGTCACCGGGTAAGACTACTAGTGGAGGTGGGCTGTGTTACCCCGCACTGCCTTTTGCAGAAATGGGGTGATTTGTATCCAACTAACTGCTAACTGCTGGTGGAGTTTGTGACTGTAAAATGCCGACAATTCTAGCTACATTCCACGCAAATGTACGGCTGTGTTTATACTCAATGTTTACACCACAGCCCACCAAGAGCTAATGCTAGTAGCTATGTGTTAGCCTTCTTTTATTACATGGCTTGGTTGAATTCTAATGTAGAATGCGGTCTGTTATTTCTTGACAACAGACCGCTGCTTAGGATAACACACCGTTGCCATGCATAGCAGAGCGTTGCCATGGACACAGTTCTGTTCACTCTGGAGCTATCAATCAATCCGCTGAAAGAAGTGCGGATAATGTATCAGCTGTGGCAAAAAAAGCATGTTTTAAATGTGTAACACCACTTGAGCCACGGTGAAACGTTTTTTCGTGTATATGGTTGAAATGACAATAAAACACACTTGTTGAGTTGATCGTCTCACTGTCTGTCTGTAAAGGGCAGGCGTGGCTTGGGAGTGGCCTCATACAGCAGCAAAGCAACTGCATTCTGGGATTTGGTGTCTTTCATCCATATGAGCCAAAAACACATTTTCTGTCTTATTTTGGCCTAGAAGGCACCAATTTAAATTTTTGTTTCACATTTCTACTACATAAGTGACCCAATTTAAAGATATATTCAGCTTTCCAGCGGTGAAATTTCCCTTTAAGCTGCAGTTTTGGAATTTTAAGATGCATTTCTGTTCCTCTGATTTGAGTAACAGGAGGTCAGCATAGGACATTATCATACAATGTAGGCAAATTCTAGAGTGTTAGTTGCAGAGATTGTTATACTGGGACTGAACTGCCCATTTTGTGGTCGAAAGTTGATCTGCTCCACTTCTGAGCCACAGCCACCCTACTGGAGACTAAGAGGACTGACGTTATAAGGAAAGGTTGTAATCATCAAAGCAGTGATTTGACCTTTGCTTTACTCATCAGCTCAATTTGCAGTTCAAGTAACAGGAGGTCAGCATAGGACATTATCATACAATGTAGGCAAATTCTAGAGTGTTAGTTGCAGGGATTGTTATACTGGGACTGAACTGCCCATTTTGTGGTCGAAAGTTGATCTGCTCCACTTCTGAGCCACAGCCACCCTACTGGAGACTAAGAGGACTGACGTTATAAGGAAAGGTTGTAATCATCAAAGCAGTGATTTGACCTTTGCTTTACTCATCAGCTCAATTCGCAGTTCAAGAATGTTAAGCTGCAGTTCTGGAATTTTAAGATGCAGTTCTGGAATGTTAAGATGCGGTTCTATAATGCTAATCGCAGTTCTAGAATGTTAAGTTGTAGTTCTAAAATGATAGAGTGATGTTCTAGAAGTTTCAAGAGTGAAACATTGCCATTCTAGAATGTAAAGTTACAGTTTAACAGTGTTTGTGGTAGGGGGAGGGAAAACAAATTGGTCAGACACGGTAGGGAGAGATAGGCAGAGACTAGGGTAGGGGGGAGTTAGAGGACTGAGATTATAGGAAAATGTTGTAATCATCAAAGAAGTGATTTTACCTTAGCTTTTACTCATCAGCTCAAGTTGCACTTTTAGAATGTTAAGCTGCAGTTTGGGAATTTTAAGATTCAGTTCTGTAATGTTAATTACAGTTCTAGAATGTTAAATTGTAGTTCTAGAATGTTAGGTTGAAGTTCTAGAATTTTAAGATGTGTTGTCACCAGACGTTAGTCTAATCTGAGGAACAGGAGGTCAGCATAGGACCTGATCATACAATGTAGGCAAATTCTAGACTGTTAGTTGCAGGGATTGTTAAACTGGGATTGAACTGCCCATTTTGTGGTTGAAAGTTGATCTGCTCCACTTCTGAGTAGAGCTTAGATCGGGCCCAAAAAATCAAGCCCGACCCAGCCCGAGCCCGATCACGTTGTGTCCGAGCCCGGCCCGGACCGACACATTAACTGGAATTATGAGCCCTAGCCCGATTTCAACCCAACACTTTTTTAATCCGTGGGCCGTCATAACTGACGTTCTCAACTACAATTCAGAGTTGTTTGAACTGCAGAAATCTGTTTAAAATTATCTTAATGAATAATGCAACAAGAACGAAGCATGTAAACTGCGCTGTTTGTTTATTCAGAATGGAACGGATCGCAGATGGATCTGAATGAAGAAACGTAAAAAACTCAACGTATTTCTCTGGGAGGACTTGCCCGCTTGCCTCGCCCTCAGGGGGAGCCTATGCTTGGAGAAGTAACAAAAGAGGACGTTGAAGGCTGACTATCATCTTTTCTGCCACGGCGAGCCTGCTTCATGTGTCTCTTCATCATCCACTTCTCCGTTTTATCAGCTGTCATAGGCGAACAGCGGCCGCACTTAATGCACTCAACAAAGCCAACACATATGTTGTCACTTCCCACGACTTGATTAAAATGGTTCCATACCTCCGACTTTCCTCCAAACTTGCTCAAAGGTAATTCTCCTGTTTTTCTTTTTTTCTTTACATCCTCAAGCTCCATGTTGCACTTAACTCCACAATACAGCCCACAGCCCCGGTGTGATGCGTGCGAGAGGAGGAGACTCCGCGCATGACACATGTTGCATTTTGTATCTGTAGTCCAAATTGTGTAACTTTTTGGACACATTTGTTAGGCTACTTTGGCCTAAATATAGCCTATATCAGGGGTCATCAACTAGATTTTTCCAAGGGCCAGAATTTTTCTACGCAGACACTCTGGGGGCCGGACTTTCAAATAAAGAAAATAAAATTAATTTAAACCTAATTCGCCTATTTTTGTTCGCAATTTTCAATTTCTTACTGAATTAATGCTATATTTCTTTAGATGTATTAGTGTGAGCAAACTCCTAAAAAACATGGAAACTCCATAATGATAACTGGCTCTTTAACTAGAAAATGATCTCAGACTAGGAGGCAGTTCACTGAGGAGTGATGGTTAAAGTCTGCAATTATGGAAACATTGTTGTAGTAAGCAGCGTCCTGATTGGTGGAAAATGCTTGCAGGCAGAAACAGTGCTTTTCAGGTTGCAAAATAATACAACCAGCATCATCATTCACGTGCATATTAAGTAGCCACATGTATTTGTTTTGGTCTTATTATACCTCCATAGATTTACCGCTCCAGCGGAGAGTTTGGTTTGTTCAGCCAGCAGTGAGGTTTACAAGACGTTGTCCAAATTTCCAGATTCCCGGGAAACTAAGATAAACAGTTAGACTACAAACCGACAGCTTTTGTTTTAGCTTGTTTGTAAAAATTTGTTATTTGCAGAGTAGAGCTGTGTTTGCGTAAAACAGCGCGGAGAACAAGAGTGGACTGAGCAGATTGAAATATCGCTTTCTACATGTTTATGCCGGTCTACACAGGTGAGTGCATTGATAAGTATTGACTTTCTACTCACGAAGGTTTAATTGTAACCTACTTACAGTAACGAGACTAGCGTGAGTTCATCTGCCCTCTCTGTATCGTTCCCAGTCAGGTGCTGCGTGTTTTAACGCACACACGTCTTGGCTCAGCGGTGTGTGTGTGTTTTAACGCACACACGTCTCGGCTCAGCGGTGTGTGTGTGTTTTAACGCACACACGTCTTGGCTCAGCTGTGTGTGTGGAGCTCGGGAATCGCTGTACAGAATCCCAGCATGTGAATAGAGATGCAAATACAGGGGGATGGGTTTTTGCTCTAAATGTTTGAAATGATAAATAACAGAAAGCATTTTTTCCTCTTTACATTTTGTGAATTCATGATTATTCTGCGGGCCAGACTAAAAGCTTTGGCGGGCCGGATGTGGCCCGCGGGCCGCCAGTTGACGTTGGCTGGCCTATATAGATACTAGTTCTGATTATGGCATAGCTTTCTCCCCACCCAATTAGGCTAAAGTAATGATAAAAAAAACCCACAAATGCTTGATCAAGGGTCCGGCCCGGCCCGGCCCGGCCCGAGGATAGTGGCGGAAAATAACGGCCCAGGCTCGGGCTCGGGCTCGGGCAGAGAATCTAAACTCTACTTTTGAGCCACAGCCACCTCTGAGATTAAGATGCGGTTCTAGAATGTTAAGATGCGGTTCTAGAATGTTAATCACAGTTTTTGAATATTAAGTTGTACAATTTTGAGATTTTCGGCTATTTGTGTTCAATAACATGTATTCTTTCAGACTTGTGGTGAAAAAAAGTCTGAAATACACATTTAGGTCTTTATTTTACTACACTTTGTCTGTTTGCGTCGGTATATTTCTCCTAAATTCAACAAAAGTTTGCGTTCTAAATCATCCCGCTGCTCCGCGATCGCTGTCTGCACCCTGTCATCACATATACTGTTGGAAAGCTCTCTCTCTCCTCTACAAAGCTGTCGGATCCAAATATGGTCATTTCCTTTTCATCAGCAACAGATCGTAAAAGCAAAAGGGGGGATTTAACTCTAAATGCGCAATCTCATTGGCTGATGCCAATTTCCGACAACGTGATTCGTTCAGAATCGTCACGTGACGCGCTCTGACATTTTGGCGGTAGTTCAAAATGTCGAAAGATAGTAAAATTCTCTCAGAGAAGCCGAAAACAGTTGACATCAGCAAGAAAACACAGAGGATTACCAACAAAGACAGAAGATGATGATATGCCATCACAAAGTGCGTCGATGCGTAAACTGTCGTTAAAACAGGAGTTTTCAGTCAGCGGAGGTAATGAGAGTGCCACACAGCAGTGGCTGATAGTTCATGTAGCGCGTCTGAATGAACTGATCTGTGGTTTAATTTGTCCAAATTGCACAGGGACAGGACTGAAAATCAACATCGATCCGAAGAATCATGGGTTCTGTAGTAGTTTACTACTAGAGTGTAGTCTCTGTAAAGAAGACACATGCAGGAAAAGTGTCTATACATCGACGCGTCTTCAAGACGTATCCAGGAACGATGTGGCGTTTGACGTGAATGTGAGAATGGTGCTGTTAGCGCACGAGTTAGGCTTGGGATACGCAGCTCTAAAGAAAATCAGCAAAGTGTTGGGATTTCCTGGCCTTCATGTCAAAACGTATCAGAGACACCAAAGGACAGTAACAGGTATGGTCTCTCTCTCTCTCTCTCTCTCTCTCTCTCTCTCTCTGTCTGTCTCTCTCTGTCTGTCTCTCTCTCTCTCTCTGTCTCTCTCTCTCTGTCTCTCTGTCTCTCTCTCTCCAGTTTACAGAAATTCATAGCCTACATGTCATATATTAAATATATAGGTGTCACATACAGTATATACTATACTTTACACACTATATACAAAACATTTACATTACACAACACATTTCAGTTTTTGTATAATATAATACTAAACAAATATGTAAATTTTGGGATCCTAAGTGGTTATGAGTCCCTCAGGCTGTGGCAGGCAGATCCATATTTAGCTGTCAGTGGAGCTGCTGTCTCCTAGGAGAACTACCAGCTTCTTCTTTGGTGTTAACTTTGGGAATTTAAATTTTTTTGGGCTATTTTTCAAAGGTTTAAATCTCTTAGTGAAGATAGTTTTTCCCAGTGGAGGAAGAAGTGCACCTCTGTCTGACCCAGTTGGTGGTCACTGAGCCTGTCTCCCTCTCTGACCTGTCGGTCTGACCCAGTTGGTGGTCACTGAGCCTGTCTCTCTCTCTGACCTGTCTGTCTGACCCAGCTGGTGGTCACTGAGCCTGTATTTAGGATCCGTCTCTTCTTCGTATCTCTGACAGTGTGAAGATAATGTGTCAAATAACAATTTAGTCTACTTTGTTTGCTTTTTGCAATGTTCTAAATGTTGATCTTTTGAATGAATCATAATTAGTTTTGTTCTGTTGAGTTGTTTTGAACTTGTGCTGAAGGGAGCCTGTTTTGTTAGCTTCACCATCAGCTGACTGAGGGGACTGTTTTCAGGATTTGCCTCTAGGATTTGAGGTGCTTTGAAATGGAATGTGTCTTTTTGACTTACATATAGATGCGTCCAAAATGTTACAGCTTGTTTCTGTATGTTTAGCAGTAATGGGAAACGTCCCATCTCTTGTCTTACATCTACCCCATCTCTCTCTCTCTCTCTCTCTCCTTTGTGGCATTATAGATTATGGCATCCATCTATTTGTGTTTTAAAGTATGGATGAACAGTTAGTACTAAACTATAAATTTAATTTCAGTTGCTGAAATTGAGAGAGGATTGGAGTCGCTGCAGAGAACCAGGGACCAGATCAGGCAGGCATATGCAGATATTGACCCTGATGTGGCAGAACTAGTAAGGGAGGATGAGGATGCCATAATAAATATCAGTGTCTCTTTTGATGGCACCTGGCAGAAGAGAGGCTTCACGTCTCACTACGGCATCGGTGTGTGCATCGACATCCTCACTGGGCTGGTAGTGGACTTTGAGGTGCTATCCTCCTACTACCATGCTTGTACCCTGAGAGAGTGTGCTAGGCGAGGTGGTAAGATTACAGAGGAGGAATTTGAAAGCTGAAAGGAGAATCATGTAGACTGTGCAAAAAAATTCTCAGGGTCAAGTAAGGCCATGGAGCAGGAGGCAGCCAAGAGGATGTGGGCCAGGTCTGTGTCTCAGCATCAGCTGTGGTACACACGGATGCTGTCAGATGGGGACAGTGCAGCATTCAAGGAGGTGGGTGCGCTCAACCCATACCCTGGACATGAAATTGTTAAGCTTGAGTGCATAAATCACGCTCACAAGCGCATGGGCACAGCGCTTAGGAAGCTGTGTGCTGAGCGTAAGTTAGGGGGCAAAGGTCAGGGTAAGCTCACTGCCAAGAAATGTAAAGCCTTGCAAAATTATTACAGGGGGGCTATTCTAAATAATCAAGGGTAACTGGATCAGATGAAGGCAGAAATATGGGCAGGTCTCCTCCACTCCATGTCTAGTGATGGAAATCCTACACACACTAGGTGTAATCCATCCTGGTGTTGGTACAGGAGAGCAGAGGAGAATGGAGAAAAGCCAGAGAGCCACAGGCTTCACACAGGAAACTTTTTATAACGGGAGGTGGGTCAGAAGCTCCTCCCTGTTTATCACCGGATGTCCAGTGACAGCCTGCTCAAGCGCATGCAGGATGGAGGCACTCAGAATGCCAACGAATGCCTCAACTCGGTCATATGGGCCCGATGTCCAAAAACAGTCTTTGTGGGGAAAAGCAGAGTTGAGGCTGCAGCCAGTATGGCGATTTCTATATTTAATGAGGGTGCCTCTGCCATGCTTGCTGTGATGGAGAAATTGTGGCTTCAGAGCACAGTCGTAACTGTCAATGCAATGAAGGATGATGACATGGCTAGGATTTCAAAAGCCAATACTGTCCATTCCACCAGTGCAAAACGGAGCCGTAAAAGTGTAAGCACAGCCAAAAAAGTGAGACGACACCAGCAGGAGATGGAGGAGGGCCCTACATATGGTGCTGGCATGGATATGTAGACGGTAAATTAACTTGGGGGAATCAGGCTGTGTAATGGTTGTGTTCTGTCAGTTTGAAGTTTGTGATTTGTGATGCCTTCAGTTGAAGGCCATGTTGATGTGTTAATCCAAACAAGTTCATTTAGCCTACTATTTGTATTTATAAGTGATTCTTTCTTATACAACAGGCTTAAAGTTTGTTGTCATACCTTGACAGTTTTAACTGCTGACTCTGCAGTCATCTTCAGAAGTCACGTGATGTTGCTGTGACTGTGGGTGGGATATATTTAGTTTTTGTCATTCCACCTGTGTGATGGAATGTTGTGTTGTTTTGATGTGTTTGGGATGCTATGATCAGTGCTGAATGAAGCAATGATAAGTTTTGGATGTTAAACTGTGTGATACATGGATTTTACTTGGACCTAAAGCATATTTTGTCTTTAATTCATGGCTTTCAATAGAAATTAGTGGAATTTTGCCATTTAAAATCTTTAAAGGCCGTTTTCTCAAAATGAGTTTTTTCTTGCACTCGGCGGGACGATTTTTCACTTCTGTAGCACCTACATACACCAAACTTTACAGTTGTATTCCTAACTATATTGTGGAGATTTGACCAGAGGGATTTGTTGATATGTCATTCTTTGCCTGATTTATATGACATTTTATGTTAAAAAATGGGGCGGAAATCAATTTTTTAAGGCTATTGGCAGTATTTTCAGATTTTCTGGGTAACAAAAGGAGATATCCATAAACCCCTCTGGGTAAGTCTTTTCATTGAATATATCAACAAAATGCACAAATAATTTTGAACCTAGTTTTTTTCAATGGTCAGATTCGTCACGGCAAAATATATGCAAATTAGCACATATTTAATTAGCTAGAGCCTGATTAGCATATTTAAACCTAAAATTACAGAAAACCTGCAATACATTTTTTTCTCCTATTCATGTGGGTAATCAACTGGTAAAGTTTCATGGTGATATCTGTAAGTTAAAATTTTTACCCTATTCACCTGTAGTGTCTCGCCTTAATTACAATTCTAGAATGTTAAATTGTAGTTCTAGAATGTTAAATTGAACTTTAGAATGTTAAGCTGCAGTTCTGGAATTTTAAGATGCAGTTCTAGAATGTTAAGATGCGGTTCTCGAATGTTAATCATAGTTTTAGAATGTTAAGTTGTACTTCTGGAATTTTAAGATGTGTTGTCACCAGATGTTAGTCTGATCTGAGGAACAGGAGGTCAGCATAGGATATGATCATACAAGGTAGGCAAATTCTAGATTGTTATTTGCAGGGATTGTTATACTGGGATTGAACTGCCCATTTTGTGGTTGAAAGTTGAGCCGCTCCACTTCTGAGCCACAGCCACCCTACTGGAGACTAAGAGGACTGACGTTATAAGGAAAGGTTGTAATCATCAAAGCAGGGATTTGACCTTTGCTTTTCTCATCAGCTCAATTCACAGTTCAAGAATGTTAAGCTGCAGTTCTGGAATGTTAAATTGCGGTAGCTAGAATTTTTTGATGTTTGAGAATGTTAAATTTCAGACTAGAATGTTAAGCTGTAGTCCTAGAGTTTTACATACAACTATAGAATGATACAGATGCTTCTCCACCAGAATATATTCTGATCTGAGCAACAGGAGGTGAGCATAGGACATGATCGTACAATGCAGGCATATTCCAGACTGTTAGTTGCAAGGATTGAACTGCTCATTTTGTGGTTGAAAGCTGATCTGCTCGAACCACAGCCACCTGACACTGTGCTGAAGTCAGAGATTCCCACTCTCAAAATCATCACCGCCCAATATGGGTCTCGAACCCACGACCCTGAGATTAAGAGTCTCATGCTCTACCAACTGAGCTAACCAGGCAGTTCTAGAATGTCAAAATGTAATTCTAGAATGTTAATCACAGTTTTTGAATGTTAGAGCAGCCAATGGGCTGGCTATTCCTTACATTGGCTACTTGGAGCTCGTCATTGAGCTTTGTGGTAAAGTAATGCAGCAGTGAGGTGTGCTGGTAGTTAGGGATCCCGCTGGTGGTGTGGCTTCTCAGGTCCCTGGTGTTTTGGAAGTAAAGGGTACCGCCTACATCCCAGTTGTCAATGTGGGTACTACTGATGTGTTGCTCTGCCCACACACCATTGTAGGTACCCTGGATGAGGTTTGTGTCGTCAGCTTGCCCAACGGAGTCACAGAGGTGCCTGGCGGTGTGGCAACAGTGGCATCTTAGACTGCTGCTCTCACAGTGCAGGATCAGGTAGATGCCATGGACCTGTCATCATTGTCTGCTGAGGAGCAGGGTCCGGTGAGGTCTCTTCTTGGGCGATACAATTCCGTCTTTTCTGCCTATTCCGCCGTCGGAGTACGAGGTGGTTAAAGAGCATATTCATCAACTGCTCGAGTCACAGGTAATCAGGGAGAGTAGTAGTCCTTACGCTAGCCCCATTGTCTTCATCAAGAAGAAGGATGGAACCCTACGAATGTGTGTTGACTATAGGCAGCTCAACTGTAAAACTCGCAAAGATGCTTTCCCTCTTCCTCGCATTGAGGAATTTTTGGATGCACTGACAGGTGCCCGCTGGTTCTCTACCTTGGACCTGGCCAGCGGGTATAATCAGGTCCCAGTTACTGAGGCAGATCGGTCCAAAACTGCATTTTGCACTCTGTTTGGGCTTTTCGAATGGAATTGCATGCCCTTCGGGCTCTGTAACGCCCCTGGCACTTTTCAGCGGTTGATGCAACGGCTGTTTGGTGACCAACAAAATCAGTCTTTGCTGCTCTATCTTGATGATATTGTAGTTTTCTCCTCCACAATCCAGCAACATTTGGAGAGATTGGAAGTGGTGCTGAGTCGGCTGGAACAGGAGAATCTCAAGGCAAAGCTCACCAAATGTGCCTTTTTCCAGCAGGAGGTGCGTTACCTGGGGCATGTGATATCCAGTGAAGGGGTGGCCACAGACCCCAGCAATGTGGAGGTGGTAGCTAACTGGCAGTCCCCCATGACAGTTTCAGAGCTGCAGTCGTTTCTTGGGTTCGCAAGCTATTACCGCCACTTTCTGGAGGGTTTCGCTAAGTTGGCGGCCCCTCTACACAAGTTGGTGGCGCATCTGGTGCCAACCAAGTCCAGAGGAGGGCAGAGCAAGCATTTGTTGACAACTGGATGGAGGAGTGCCATCGCAGCTTTGAAGCACTGAAAACCAAGCTCACAAGTGCCCCGGTGCTTGCTTATGCCGACTTTTCCCTTCCCTTCATTTTGGAGGTGGATGCAAGTCATGGTGGCCTTGGGGCAGTGTTATCACAAGAACGAGATGGTAAAGTTAGGCCCATAGCCTATACCAGCCGGGGCTTGAGGCCCGCTGAGCGCAACATGGTGAACTACAGCTCCATGAGATTGGAGTTTGTGGCCCTCAAATGGGCCATGACAGAAATGTTTCAGGAGTACCTGCTGGGCCATAAGTGTGTGGTTTTTACTGATAACAATCCACTCACTCACTTGTCATCCGCTAAGCTTGGTGCAACAGAGCAACGTTGGGCCGCCCAGCTTGCATCATTTGACTTTGAGGTCAAATACTGCTCCGGCCGGAGTAACAGGAATGCGGATGCTCTATCTCGTCAGTACCCCCCTGGCCAAGCCAATATGGAAGCTATGCTCCCCGGTACATCACTCCCCAAACCTCTACAGCAGGCCCTTCAGGGAATACGGGTTGAAGCAACCCAAACTGCCATTATGGCCCTGCCTCATCACACCACTTCTGATATCTGTGCCTTGCAACAGGCTGATCCAGTTATCCAGGAGGCTCTTGTGTTTTGGAGACGTGAGCAGCGTCCCAACTTTGAAGAGCGTCAAAGGGCGTCTCGGCCCGTATTGGTGTTGCTTCAGCAATGGGATCGGTTGGTTGAGAGAAGTGGTGTCCTGTATCGCCAGGTGTTTCGGCCTGACGGTGGGGAAGTAGTGTTGCAGGTGGTAGTGCCTGTCTCCTTAAAGGAACACGCCGACTTATTGGGAATTTAGCTTATTCACCGTAACCCCCAGAGTAAGACAAGTCGATACATACCCTTCTCATCTCCGTGCATGCTGTAACGCTGCCTGACGGTTCCAGCATTAGCTTAGCCTAGCACAGATCCTGCAGGTAACTGGTTCCAACTAGTCTGCTGCTCCAAATTGTGACAAAAGTGACAAAATAACACCAACATGTTCCTATTTACATGTTGTGATTTGTAGAGTCACAGCGTGTACAAAAAACAACGTAACATGAGACACAGCCATCTTCTAACAGCAAACAAACCGGGAACTATATTCTCAGATAGGCTTGCTGCGAGCATATCACTCCGCCCAAGTACTATATTCTTCCACCTGAGAATATAGTTCCCGGTTTGTTTACTGTTAAAAGACGTGTCTCATGTTATGTTGTTTTTTGTACACGCTGTGACTCCACAAATCACAACATGTAAATAGGAACATGTTGGTGTGATTTTGTCACTTATTCGGAGCAGAAGGATTGCTGGAACCATTCACCTGCATGTTCTGTGCTGGCCTGATGCTGCTGGAGCCGTCAGACAGCATTACAGCACGCACGGAGATGAGAAGGGTATGTATCGACTTGTCTTACTCTGGGGGTTACGGTGAATAAGCTAAATTCCCAATAAGTCGGCGTGTTCCTTTAAGGGAAGAGGTGCTGACTAAGGTCCATCAGGAGCATGGCCACCAGGGCTTTGAGAGGACGTTGGAGCTTCTACGCCAACGCTGTTATTGGCCCGGGATGTCCTCAGACGTGTCTCTATGGTGTCAGTCCTGTGAGAGGTGCCAAGTCGCCAAGGACTCTCGACCTGCCAAGTGTAGTTTTATGGGGCACTTGTTGGCCTCACGGCCTAACGAGATTGTAGCCATTGACTACACCATGTTAGAACCCACCCAGGGTGGTTTGAAGAATGTCCTGGTCATGACTGATGTGTTCAGTAAATACACACTTGCTGTCCCTACCCGTGACCAACGAGCCCCCACTATGGCTCAAGCTTTGGTGGTGGAGTGGTTCTCAAGGTTTGGTGTCCCAGCCCGCATCCACTCTGACCAGGGCCGCAACTTTGAGAGCTCCCTTATTCAACAGCTTTGTCGCCTTTATGGCATTGAAAAGTCTCGAACCACGCCATACCATCCAGCTGGTAATGGCCAGTGCGAACCGTTCAATAGGATGAGCCATAACTTGCTGCGTACTCTGCCAGTGTCTCGGAAGAGAGACTGGAGTTCCTGCTTACCACAGGTCCTCTTCTCCTACAACACTACTCTCCATCAAGCGACTGGCGAATCCCCATTTTTCTTAATGTTCGGACAGGAACCCAGATTACCGGTGGACTTCCTGTTGGGCAGAGTTCAGGATCCTGTGGGTGGACACGTCCATGAGTGGATTCAGGAACATCAGACCCACTTAAAGCTGGCTTTTGAAGGTGCTACTGAGCGGCTGCGGGTTGCCGTACGGCGTCACAAGAATAACTACGATCAGCAAGTGAGAGCTGTGGCTCTTAATTTAGGCCAGCTAGTGTGGCTTCGGGATTTTACGGCACGGGGGCGTCATAAGCTCCGTGACCTTTACGGTCTTGTGCAGTTCAGAGTCCTCAAAGTGCCCAGAGAGGGAGGGTCAGTGTATACAATTGCACCAGTGGACGAACCGACAAAGGCCAGACAGGTCCATCGTGCACTGCTGAAGGCCGTGGTTGGAGCGTATCCTTCAAGTGGCTCTGCCTCACCTTGTTCACCTCTCGTTGACCTGCCTCCATCGGAGGGCGAGCTGTCCGGGGATGATCTGTTTGTTTTGAGGCATGAGGCTCCTCTGGTAATTCCCACTCAAGTGGTTGCTGCCACCCAAACCACCCCTCGGTTGCAGCCCCCACAATCTTACCTAGTACCTACTGGGCAAGGCCCTTTAGTGACCTCTACTGCCAGGGCAGCAGAGAGACCCACTGTGTCTTCTGCCCCTCTGCTTACATCTTACCCTTCAGTCAGTGAAGTGGCCGTACGTCAGACAGCACGGTCAACAGCTGGCCAACATTCCAATGTCTATCACCTTCCAAGACCACTAGGGGCAGCGAACAATGCTACCAATACTTTTGGTCCAGTGTCCAATGCAGTAGCAGCACTTTTCCGACCTTGGAGCTAGTTTATTTAGAGTATCTTTGGTTTTACTCGTCCATCATCGGGGCAACGATGCAAAAAGGTGGGGTACATTGTAGCAGTATGAGTTGAACTCCTAACTACCTGGTGCTCTGTTGACCAATCACTGCCTCAGGGCCCCGTATAAAAAAAAACCTTCCGCCCTCTCTTGCCCATTGGTGACGGAATTGCGTCATACTTCCGCGTCGCTCACTCCGTGTAGTTGCTCTGCTGTGCTTTTGCCGACACTGCTGTTTGCTTCAGACGGCTTTTGCCGAGACTGTTGCTGTTATTTAAAAAATTGAATATCGTAGCGATTGCTGCACGCCTGTCTTGCCTTCACGGCTACTGGGCCAATATATGAGTCACCTGTTTTATTGAGCCATTGTTTTATAGTTGGGGGGTTGACTCCCTACCTTAATTTGGTTGATTTAGTTGTTTCTTTCTTTATTTTCTTTCTATTTTTGTTTTCAATTTAATTAAAAGTTGTAGTTATATTTTGTTTAGTTTTTTTTAGTTAGTCTTTTTCTACTTAAACATTGACTTTCCTTGGTTATGTTATTGTGTCAATTATAAGTGTTTTGTTTTGTTTCTTTTGAGGTTATTGCAAAGTATTTTCTTTTGAATTCTTGCTTTGTATGGCTTCCTGGAACCACTAGTGGTTCTGGCCATTATATTGTATTTATATTGTGTTCAATTTCTTTCAATTTGTTTCTTTATAATCTGTTGATATTGATTTTTGATATTCCTTTTGTGGAGTGAACCCCTTTAATTTTGTGTGTGTGTGTTTCCCATTTCTCTCCCCATTTTTAGTTACTGAGAGCTGAAGGTGGTGGTGTTGGTGTCCGGGTGGTGGTATCCAGTGCCGATTTCTTTAAGACGGCAAGGGAAGCTCAGCTTCCCCTAAAATGTCTACAATTTTAATGGTCAAATATGTACTATTGTGTTAACATTTTATTGACTAAAATGCGTTAATACGTTCATCTTGAAGACGAGTTGGTTCAGAATTGGCTGACTCGATTTCATTCTCATACATTCCCGTAGCGTCTCAGTGCATTTCCCCGTTGAAGCCCAGCGTCCGTTGACTTCAATGGGACTGCTTTGAACAGTTTTTTTCAGCGCTTCGAAACTAGATGGTCATTGGATAAATGCTGCGATTATGTCCCGCCCACGGACGCTCAGCGTCTCTGGGGGTCAATGGAGCAGTGGGCTGGCCTGGACGCTGGGCTTCTGCTTGATGATTGGAGGGTCTGTCGAAGGACTGCATCTCCTTTTGATTGACAGCGATTTTGTACTATAAAAAGTCGCCGAAGCTGTTCAACTTCCATCAGAGCTCAGCTCAGTCCCATCGCGGATTTTACAAGTCTAGTTGAAAGACCAACTGCTGCAACCTGTTTCTTGGTATTTGCTTGGCGAAATTGCTAGCCAATTTTCATCATACATTTCATACAATTATACACCACATTCCTTGTTTCAGTTTAACCTAATTCCCACATTTCCTCCTTTGAGTTTAATATTGTTTTGTTAGATCGTTTTGTTCATTCATTCATTCATACAGTAGGCTAGGCTAGTGTTGTAGGGGTGAGCTAGCCAGCTAGCAAACTGCACACGATTGCAGACAATGCTAATATTGTCGACCTGATTTTGGTGAAGCCATTTGAAAGTCTTCCTTACGAGGTGAAACTTAGAATTAAACAGCAGGGTTAGATCAACACTTAAGATTGATTTAGTGCAAAAGACAGGGCAAAGTAACAGGTCTGTTCAGCTCTCCTGGTATGACAAAGTTAGCTGGCTGTGCTGTGTCAAAGAAAATGTACTGCTGGCCATTCCTCTTGATGAAACCTTCCCATGGATATTATAAATTATTATAATTATATTATTATTTATTATTATTATTATTATTATTATTATTATTATATAATTAAAGTATTGCATTACTATTTATATATATATATATATATATATATATATATATATATATATATATATATATATATATATATATATATATAATAATATTAACATAAATAAATGGACAATTTGTATGATGTAGGCCAAAAATGAGCTTCCCCTCTTTGAATGACCAGCAGCCGCCACTGCCCGTTTTCATTTGCTGTGTTAACTGTTGTGTTTTTGTGTGTTCACGGGTGACTTTCCCTGGGATCCCCCCTTACCGCCCTTGTACTCCCTTCTCCGCCACTGGTAAGACTCAGCACTATTATTTTTTCCCCTTTTTAGTGTGAATGTGTTTTAAATTGATTGCTTTTAACTTTATTGATTTTTATTGAAATAAAACTGTATACTTTTGTAAGTTGAACCTTGTCTTTGGCGCCTTTTGTATACTGACCTGTGTGACCTTAAATATATCAATAATCTTGCAATTGGTAAAGTAAAATCATTCATTAGTAAGTGATATCATTCTCTGGGTGAAATTCCCAGGGTGGCGTTGTCGGTGTTTGGTATGTCAGCTCTCGTGCCGCCACATATAAGTTTAAATAAAAGTACTGCACATTTTTTGTTTATTTCTTCCTATGCCCGTTTAACTCTGTATGCTCAGGTTAAACGATACACAATTCACAATTTCCTGCATGTTTCTTGATAATCAAATCGACGAACCTATTTGGGAAAATATGGGTCCAGGCGGGTCTTTAATGTAGACTGTCCTCATCAGTAACACTGCCTAGTCTGCCGGAAATGGACAGAAGAAGAAGAAAACTGCCGGAATTCTACAAGAAGAAGAAGAAGACGACGGTTCGTATTTTACGGACCTAAACACCGGAACAGTCAGCGGAGAGAAGCCGTAAGCTGGATCCCAATAACGGCAGAAAACCCGAGCGGTTACTTTGTTCATCAGAGATGGACCGACACCGGAAACGGCTGGAGGTGGTTTTAAAACCGAAAAAGAACCTGCGAGTTGAAGGTTTGTTTTCTTTTCTACTGCTCTGCTAGTGATGCTAAGCTAACGTCAGCCGAACCATTCAACACGCAGGCTGTTTAGCCGGTGTTTCGGTTTAACGAGAGACCATGTTAACTGGCGACCGTCAGCCGAATGCGTCTGTTGTAGACAACAAGCACGGTAAGCACATCTTACCGTGGACAAACATAGGAGACATGTGCATGTTGTCCTTTCTGAGCAAGAGCAACTTGTCAGTTAGTTGCATGCAGTGCGGTGTGGTCACAACTTGATCTGGTTGCTTCCTAATTTTATCAGACTCCATGTAATCTTTGATTTAATATGATGGCATGCCCACCAGCTAGTGATGCGACGTGATGGTGCAATGGGTTAGACAGCTGAGCTCAGTGTTACTTAGTTTCCCACGATGGCACGAGTTCGAATCCAAGTTGTTTTATTTATTTATTTATTTTCTACTTTTTATAAGGGCTAAATAGTTTTCTACGTGACGTGTTTACTTAAACAGGCTCTGAAGACGAATATGTGTACTAAATACAACCTATTATAGACGTTATAACAGGAAGAGCAACGCTGTCTTCCTGTTTTCCTTAACCGCAAGCCACATTCGAAACGCGACTGACAAGTTTCCTCAGACAAGACTCCAAAGACAAGTCAGAGAGGTAACGTAAACCTCGTTATGTTTTAACTTTTAAATGCCAACTTAACAAAAAGGCATTCACGCGGACAGCTACGTATTCTTTTACCGTTTTCAACAGCTGTAGTCGCTGCGACAACAACCGACGCATTTGGATGAAGGTCGCCAGTTAACATGGTTTCTCGTTAAACTGAAACACTGGAGCTAGATCCTGAAGCCAGGGGCGTAGCAAACTTTTCAAAAGTGAGGGAGATGGATGTGATTTGTTTATTAACAATAAAAACTATGGATACAATGACAGAGGGGTACAAAATGTATAACATACAAGATATAAAAAGCTTCCCATTTAAATGAGCAATACTAGAAAAGTATAAAAACACACTTGGAACACACGAAAATTAGTTCGCGTTTAAAGTCTGTGTAGATAGAACGGTGTCGTACTGTTTGTTAACATGGGCAAATGGAGCATAATCTAATTACGTATGTGCAAATTTGCATCAATAGCACAACAGATCTAAACATTGGGTAGCCAGGTGAAAATGTCTTGTTGACATATAACAGAAAAAGACTTAATATTAAGGTATGAATGGAACCCATTTAGGCTACACATGAGCATAGAGGCCGAAAGAAGTACTTTAAACCAGCCTTTATTAATTAGCCTATTATTGCAGAGATGGGGGTTGGGGCTGGGTCCGTGGGACTGTTTCTGGGGGTTCACTTTTTATTTTACCTACCTTTTTGTCTTCTGCATTCTCCTTACCCTCGTTCTTCCCTCAGACTCATCCCCCAGAAACAGTCCCACTGACTCAGCCCCAAACCCCATCTCTGCAATAATAATAATACTGGTTTAATCAATACTGGTTTAAAGCACTTCTTCCTGCCTCTATGTATTAATGCTCATGGGTAGCCTAAATGGGTTCCATTCAGACTTTTACATTAAGTCTTTTACTGTCTTATGTCAACAAGACATTTTCACCTGGCTATACCCAATGTTTAGATCTGTTGTGCTATTTATGCAAATTACCACATACGTAATTATATTAGTATCCGTTTATCCGTTTATTATGAATGCTATAACGTAGCTAATGTTACGGAACGTTATACTTCTTACATGGGAAACTACTCGTGCATATTAGCTTTCATTTAACGTTGCTGGTGAAGTTAAAAAGGTGCAGTTACCTCCCATCCATTCTAAATACAGGCTCAGTGACCACCAACTGGGTCAGACAGACAACAGCATTGTAGAGGAGAGAGAGAGCTTTCCAACGGTGATGACAGGGTGCAGACAGCGATCGCGGAGCAGCGGGATGATTTAGAAGGCCAACTTTTGTTGAATTTAGGAGAAATCTACCGACGCTAACAGACACAGTGTAGTAAAACAAAGACCTAAATGTGTATTTCGGACTTTTTTTTTCACTACAAGTCTGAAAAAGACATGTTATTAAAGACAAATAGCCCAAAATCTCAAAATTGACCAGTGAAAAACAAACAATGTTTTTGCCTGCCGTGTCTCGCCCATAGACAGTATATAAGGTCTAGCCTTAAGACCGCTGCGAAGTGAGTATAAGACACCGTTGCCATGAATAACAGAGCGTTGCTATGGACGCAATTCTGTTCACTCAGGCAATATAATCGCTACACACAGCCTACGACGTAGCTACGGTGGCAGTTCGACGCAAGGCGTTTGTGCAAAACTGCGGAAAAACTGCAGAAAAAGTGTGGGTGTTGAACCCTCTCACAGGGAACGGGTGCGACGCCCCTGCCTGAAGCTAATGTGTTTATGTTTTTTTATATATATATATATATATATATATAGATATATATATATATATATATATATATATAAATAAATAAATAGAGTCTGTGAGTACCGTTAGGTTTTTATCTAAGTGTATTAGTGAAAGAAGCAGCTGTGAATGGTTTCAGTTAAAGTGTACTCATGTTACAGGACTTTGCGCAACCGCCACAAGATGGCGTGTTGATAGTGCGTCCGCCGTTTTGGACTGAATGCTCCCCTGTGTCACAGGTTGCGATCAAATAGTCAATTTTGCTTAGGATCGTTCGTAATGGATTAAAGGGCCCCGGAAGTAGTTAGGTGGAAGCCATGATAAGAGCCGTTCTAAATGTCTAAGTCATAAGGTAAGGTACTTCAGTGCTTCCTTTGTTACCTCCTTTAGCATAGGATACACTGGACCATCCGTTACGAAAGGGAATGGGATAATTGCCGTTAGGTCTGCACGATATTGGAAAAAACTGACATTGCGATATTCTTTTTCCCTGCGATAAATATTGTGATATGAAAAAAAGACTATTGATGACTATTTAGAAATACTAAATCATTCTCGACTACTTAGGTGATTTTGTAGGGGAGTGCATCTACATAGAAAATAAAAAAGGAAATCTTCTTATGTTAACGATTCTTTGTTGAACTTTTAATGCTTTACAAAAACCAAAGCAAGTTAGCGCTGTGACTACTCTTCTGAAGTGATTTTGGAGAGGGAAATTAGGAAGAAATACACTTGTTGATTGACATGAAACCATTGTATTCATATAATACTATCAATCCAGGCTAAAGTGAATGATATTAATGCATGCATGTTGCTTCTTCTAAATTTCATGTTGTGGTTGACTAGTGGGGGCCTGCTTTGGTTGTTTGATAAATTGATCAACATTGATTGTGATTGTTGGATGGCTGTGCATGTAGACCTGCATTGCACACACTTGCAACAAACTGTGTATCCAAGAGCAGATTTTTAACCCGAGTCCAGCCCTGACTGTAAATGAGGAAGCTGTACCAGAAATGGCCGTCATTCATGAACGTTAAGCTAGCAAACTTCCCCGGGGATTTGTGCTGTTATTTTTCTAATCTGTAAATAACAACTTGTTTGCTAACATGAGTGAAGGTCCTAAGGGGTATGACTAGAGGTCGACCGATAGTGGATTTTACCGATACCGATAGTTAGGTTTGGCCGTATTTGCCGATAACCGATTAATCGACCGATAGTATTTAGAATTGATACTGGATAAAACAGTTTACAAAATACATACATTTTTTCAAAAAAAGTCCAGACGCTTTTGCCAATAATCAAAATAATAATGTCATATTTATTGATATTACACCCACAGCAATGCTACACAAGCATGTGAGTTGTCTAAAACAGTTCTCCTACATATTTGGAGTCATCCAGTGCAAAAATAAACATAATGAGCATTATAATTCATATAAAGGACAAACTATTTACATTTCTTCAAAAAAGGCCCAAATGTATGCCAAATCTCAAAACAGTGACGCCATTCTTCTCTGTAGAACGGTTTAGAACTAGCCTGATGTGGTCCTACTCAGATTCTACTCAGAATGTGAGTCTGAAACCGCTCGGGCTGTGATTATGGGGCGTGTTCCAACAGAACCAGGAAAAAAAATGCCTCTGCAGTCATTGGATAGACCTACAACCAATCAGAGCAACAGAACTCAACACTGTGGGCCAGTTTTATTAACACTGGCGCAGTTTGCGCTGCGTCCGTTTATGCGAGTTCGGTAATAGCGCACGCTATGCTTCCACATTTTGCGTAGTATTTATCAACCCTGACACCTATCAGGCAATCGGCGCCTTTCTCCGCCCACTATACCGTAAATTGCACCGTAGCGAAGCGGTACTTGTGCTATGATATGGCTGGGTGCAGACTGCGATATTCCCACAGCTGATGCTAAGACTGTTTGAAATGATCCTGATGCCAATATTTGTAATGTAGCGAGGAGTTTAACAACTGCTGGAATGGGATGTGAACGCTGAGTGGGAGATTCTATTCCATCTTTGATTTCTTCCAGTAACTCTAATATTGCATGGCTGCTTGATCTGTAACGCTAAATGATGTTGTGTTCACTGACAAAGTGTGATTCTTATGTTAAAAACATTTTCAGCCTCGCCTATGTCTTCGTCTCGCTCAAATTACTGTTGCCATTTCACCAGCGGCATAAAGGTCTATGAGGAAACTCGACTGCAGCTGGTTTAGACCTGCTTATAAGAGGCGGAGAATTTCCGCCGCAGAAGTGAGACGCGCTCTTACTGACAGTCTTTGTAAATAACACGTAATATATAATTAGGTGCACTTTGCGCTTATCCTCCCACCTTTTTGGGTGGAACTCCCACTTTCCCCACGACCCTCCCACGAACGCATATTGAAAGCGCAACTTGTCTCTTCTCGCTCATACGGTGGCCGGGAAGTGCAATGCAACATTACAAAGAATGAAACACTTTTACAAAGCTCGAGACAAATTTACATTTTGGAAAACAAATTTACATTTTAGAAAACAAATTAACATTTTGGAAAACAAAATAACATTTTGGAAAACAAAATAACATTTTAGAAAACAAATTTACATTTTGGAAAACAAAATCACATTTTAGAAAACAAATTTACATTTTGGAAAACAAATTTACATTTTAGAAAACAAATTTACATTTTGGAAAACAAAATAACATTTTAGAAAACAAATTTACATTTTAGAAAACAAATTAACATTTTGGAAAACAAAATAACATTTTAGAAAACAAATTTACATTTTAGAAAACAAATTAACAAGATGCAAAACACTTTTACAAATGACCGATTCTTCACGGAAAGGGAATGTACCACATACCGGAAGTGATGAGGTGTTGTATACATGTCGCCTTGACTACAGCAGTTATGGACATGGATCGAATGCGTCAATAGAGCGGCCATCTTGGAACAGGGGAGGCACTGCCTTATATACTGTCTATGGGCCGTCTTTAATGCATCAGCGTCAATGTAGGCAAAGGTCTAACGGAAATAAAATCACTATAAATCGTCAAAATATCATTAGATGTTCTAGTTTTTTTAAACAAAAAGACAAAGAGACTAATTAATGTGTTAATACAAAGAATATTTATTATAATCAGTTCACAGATATGAGTACAAACGGAAACTTCACCCTTCTGAACTAAGAGGTTCTGCTTCAAAGTGAAGTTTAAACAGACTGAAATGTCCAGGCTCACTCCCCCACTAATGATTCATTTATTTCTGCATGTATTTATTTATTTAACGAGACTTAAAGTCATGTTTCGTCATCCACAGTCCGAGTCCCGCCAGACTCCCTTTAGGAAACCTGTGATTTAAACTTCAGCAGGTTGTGACAGTCCGCTCCGCTCAGTCCTGGAACTGATTCTCACGGGCTTCCCTTCCCTCCAGCGGGCCCAGCAATACGGCCCGGGTCTCCAGCTGCGTGGTGTCGGTTTTGGCTCCCAGGAATGGGCAGTGAGCTCCAGGTCCTGCAGCTGCAGACGGACTCAGCTGCCCCCCCGCTGTACCTTCGATCCGGCCGCGGCTGTCGATACGTTCCCTGTTTTTCCAATGTTTCCGTTAGGTCCGCGTCCTTTAAAAACTCCAAACACCGACCAGTAAAGTCACCATAAACTTTATTCACGCCGTATACTCACAACAACACAAATTGACTGCGCTCACCAACAACACCTCATCACTTCCGGTATGTGGTACATTCCCTTTCCGTAAAGAATCTGTCATTTGTAAATTTGTTTCGGGACTGGTAAAAGTGTTTTGCATCTTGTTAATTTGTTTTCTAAAATGTAAATTTGTTTTCTAAAATGTAAATTGGTTTTCTAAAATGTTATTTTGTTTTCCAAAATGTAAATTTGTTTTCTAAAATGTAAATTTGTTTTCTAAAATGTTATTTTGTTTTCCAAAATGTAAATTTGTTTTCTAAAATGTTATTTTGTTTTCCAAAATGTAAATTTGTTTTCTAAAATGTTATTTTGTTTTCCAAAATGTAAATTTGTTTTCTAAAATGTTATTTTGTTTTCCAAAATGTTAATTTGTTTTCCAAAATGTAAATTTGTTTTCCAAAATGTAAATTTGTCTCGAGCTTTGTAAAAGTGTTTAGTTCTTTGTAATGTTGCATTGCACTTCCCGGCCACCGTACGCTCATGTGGCAGACAATCTGCGATTTTACCCAAGTGCGCCCTGTTTGTAAATAGCCCGCATTGGTTACGTCCGTCTTTGCGACCAATGAGCGCCTGGAAACAGGCGCAAACGGCTTGATAAATCTAGCCCTGTGTATCGTCTCCATAGCAACCACTCTTTGCACAATGCATTCATTCTAACTTCCAACTTTTAGACTTTTTTGAAGCTGGATATGTCATTTGTTGCGTGTAAATATAAATGTGGATAACGTTAGTGATAGTGACATGCTCGCTACAGTTGCATTTTTTAGAGATGAATCAGCGAAAACACGTTTTATTTCTCTGATTCACGGCTTTGTTCTAGCGCTGGCGCTCCCTCTCTTCAGTCTCTCTCTATGTCTCTCCACCATATAACGCTCCCTCTCTTCAGTCTCTCACTGTCTCTCCACCATATAACGCTCCCTCTCTTCAGTCTCTCTCTGTCTCTCCACCATATAACGCTGTCTCTCTCTATGTCTCTCCACCATATAACGCTCGCTCTCTCCAGTCTCTCTCTATCTCTCTCCACCATATAACGCTCTCTCTCT
Organism: Perca schrenkii; assembly: GCA_025617405.1. Classification (NCBI taxonomy): domain Eukaryota; kingdom Metazoa; phylum Chordata; class Actinopteri; order Perciformes; family Percidae; genus Perca; species Perca schrenkii. Next base: position 14,379,040 of record CM046810.1, read on the forward strand.
CCAGTCTCTTTCTATCTCGCTCCACCATATGACGCTAGTACCGTGCTTTCCGGCAGTTGTTGATGCTCCTCCGCTGAGGATTTTAAAATAAATGCGCTGTCGATTCTACACATCTCAGTTCTCCAGCGGCAGCCACTAGACGGATCGTGAACGTTTTGGGTCGGACTTGCGTTAATTTTTGTCAGTGTATAACTGCTTGAGGTTAGTTAGCCTACTGCTGATGTTTAGCGTCATCTCAGCCTCGAAAGCAAACAAACACACATACTGTTGTGCTGTTCTTTCTCTACTAATGCAGCATCTATTCAACAAATGAATAACTTTATAATGATATGACAAACCTTTTTGCTGTCGATGCTTTAAACGCGCATCTGATGTCAGCCTTCTCCGCACAGCATGTGCTCTCCGTGCAGCGAGCAGTAACACGTGTCCAAAATAAACAACACAAGGCATCATTGAGGTTTTTATTTTGCCTCTAGAGGCCGCTATTGTAATGCATGATGCCAGCAGACCCTTCTCAGCTCTCGTGTATTGTGTAATGAATGACAGCATGCGCTTCTCAGCCGCTCCAGCAACGGACGCAACCAGGAAAAACTATCGGCATGGATTTTTGCCGATAACGATAGTTCCACCGATCAACTATAGGTGCCGATTAATCGGCAAAACCGATGAATCGGTCGACCTCTAGGTATGACTAGTGGTAATTGATGATTTTGTTTAGAGGTGGCAAATTGTAATTATATAAGTGATTATTGATTACTCTATCTGTAAAGTGTCCTGACATAACTGTTGTTATGATTTGATACTATAAATAAAATTGAATTGAATTGGTCGGACCGTTAAGCTAAAGTTATGCCAGTGGCAACGGTCACTTGTTGCCATAGCAACTCTAAACATCCTGGGCTGTAGCTGTCTCACTCCAGATAAATTAAACTTACTCGGTTTACTTGTGTTATAACCATAGAGGTAGTAATTTCATTTCTATGGTTATTACATTATCTAGGACACATAACAGTGACATAACAATGGCGACGGGTTTATGTCATATGAGCGCCATAAGAACATGCTCACAAGCAAATTGTATTATTTCACACGTGTTTTGAGTTTTACAGGCAGCTAAAATATTAAGGCAAGGCAAGGCAGCTTTATTTGTATAGCACATTTCAGCAACAGGGCAATTCAAAGTGCTTTACATAAAACATTAAAGAGCAGTTAGAAAACGATTAAAAAACAATAATAAACAAATTAAAAACATTAAAAGACAAGAATAAAATTGATAGTGCAGTATAAGAATAAAAGTTTCAGTGCAGTATAAGAAATTATACTCTTGCTTGCTCTTGAGGGAATTACTGTAATTGTTGGAATTGTTGGGGCTTTGTAAATTATAGAGTGTGGTCTAGACCTACTCTATCTGTAAAGTGTCTCGAGATAACCTATGTTATGATTTGATACTATAAATAAAATTGAATTGAAAGTAAATAAAATGGATTATTTAAAGAAAAGCAACATCAAAAAGATAGGTCTTTAGCTTAGATTTTTTTAAAAGAACAGAGTTGCAGCGGACCTACAGGTTTCTGGGAGTTTGTTCCAAATATGCGAAGCATAAAAACTAGGGATGCACCGATCTGACTTTTTCCACCTTATACCTTCCTTCCACCTTATACCTTCCTTCCACCATTTGGAAAACACTAAAGGCCCCAGACCTTCCTAACTAAACATTACTTTCCTAACTAAGACAAAATAACATATGTAATGTATTGAATTCTTATTTATTTGTTATTTAAAAAACATATACAAATAAAATATAATGTAATTAAACTTCTTAAAATAAATTTAAATAAATAATAATGGGCCTTTATATAGGTTTATAATGGCTTATTCTACTGTCAGGAGTACATAGAATATCTCAAAAACATGTTAATGTCATCATGTTTACTAAAAGCTTTGATTACTAAAGGGTTTGGCTCCACAACATTATACAATAACTTCATATGAAGGAGAATCCATCAAACAGTTACAGAAGCTAAACTATTTGTATTGTGCAAAGAGTAAAATAAACTCAAATCGAATGAATACACATACAAACAACTTTAACATTGTTTCCCTTTCAAAACTAAATAGTTGTAAGCTAGTTGTATAAACAACAAACCTTGGCAACAGGTCAGTTAAGTTGTAGTGTTGTTGTAGTGGGGGACTGAACGGAGCTCCGCTGTCAGCCTCCTTCGCCGTTTGAATAACGTTAGTAGGTTGGCGGATGTATTTCAGCGAGGCAAGACATCTTAAATCCAGAGTTTTAATCATTGCTCTGAACCATAGACAGCTCTGAACCCGTCTTTCTCAACGGTCTGTAGCGGGACGGGAGGTGGATTGCGTTCATAATGTTGCTCCGCTGCATGCTTGAAGTGACAGGTCTAATGTAACGTTAGCACGGCCGAGTAACGTTAGAGCGACGGGCAACAACAGTGGCTAAATTATGTCCAATTTGTTAGAAAGAAAAAACTTGGGAACAACAGACGGCTCCTCTCTTGAGCACACGTTGTTCTGGTGTATCTCCGGTCTTTCTTCATCCTCTAGCTAACTTTCTTCTCGGTTCTTGAATGTGCAGTAGCGACCGGAGCCTCTCCCAGCTTAACAGACTGTTATGCTACCTGGCTAGCTAAGCTAGCAGCTGTAATGTTACCCAGCATGCCATTCGGCGGTGTAGCTACATTTGTAAATGTAAAATTATTAGTGTTAGAAACTGTTTAAGTCTCAAATTGTTATATGCTATGGTGTTTTATCCTTTTAAGAGAGTTAGTTGTGGGTTATTAATTGTGTTGTGAAGTTACTACCATTAGTGAAAAGGCTACACAGTTAACAGGGGTCCCGGTGCTGCGAAGGAGTGGAAAAAAAACAAAAAACTATCCAGCTATTTTGCCAATATCGGGGCCGATACCCGATCCAAATATCGGATCGGTGCACCCCTAATAAAAACTGAACGCTGCTTCCCCCTGTTTAGTTCTGACTCTGGGGACAACAACTAGACCTGTCCCAAACGACCTGAGAGGTCTGGGTGGGTCATAATGTAGTAGCAGATCAGAAATGTATTTTGGCCCTAAACCGTTTAGTGATTTATAAACCAGTAAAAGTATTTTGAAATCAATTCTTTGAGGCACTGGAAGCCAGTGTAGAGACTTAAGTACTGGAGTGATGTGATCCACTTTCTTGGTTTTAGTGAGGACTCGAGCAGCAGCGTTCTGAATCAGCTGCAGCTGTCTGATTGATTTTTTAGGGAGACCTGTAAAGACACCGTTAAAGTAGTCAAGTCTACCCAAGATAAAAGCATGGACAAGTTTCTCCAGATCCTGCTGAGACATAAGTCCTTTAACCCTTGATATATTTTTAAGGTGATAATAGGCTGATTTTTTTAATTATGTTAATGTGGCTTTTAAAATTTAGGTCTGAGTCCATGACTACACCAAGATTTCTTGCTTTGTCTGTTGTTTTTAACATTGTCGTTTGAAGCTGAGCGCTGACTTTCAATCGTTCCTCTTTTGCTCCAAAAACAACCACCTCCGTTTTTTCTTCATTTAATTTAAGAAGAGTTCTGGCATATCCAATCATTAATCTGTTCAATGCACATATTTAATTGTTGTATTGGGCTATAGTTCCCTGGCGATAAGGTTATGTAAATTGGTGTGTCATCCGCATAACTATGGTAACTTATTTTGTTTTCCATAATCTGAGCCAGTGGAAGCATGTAGATGTTGAACAGAAGAGGCCCCAGAACTGAGCCTTGGGGAACTCCGCACGTCATATTTGTATGCTCAGATGTATAATTACCTATAGACACAAAGTAGTCCCTATTCTTTAAATAGGATTCAAACCACTTTAATACTGAGCCAGAAAGACCAACCCAGTTTTCCAATCGGTCAAGCAATATGTCATGGTCTACCGTATCAAATGCAGCACTGAGATCAAGTAATACTAAGACTGAAATTTTGCCACTATCTGTGTTTAAGTGGATGTCATTAAAGACTTTAACAAGAGCCGTCTCAGTGCTGTGGTGTGGTCGAACACCTGACTGGAAAGCATCAAAACTGTTGTTTAGCGATAAGAAAAGGTTGAGTTGTTGAAAAAACACTTTTTCTATGATTTTACTTAAAAATGGAAGGTTTGATATTGGCCTATAGTAGCTCATTAGTGTCGTGTCTAGATTGTTCTTTTTTAGGAGGGGCTTGATGACTGCAGTTTTCAGGGCCTGTGGGACGATACCTGAGAGCAGAGATGTGTTTACAATCTGTAGAAGATTGAAAACACCCGTTGGTAGAATATCAAGGCAACAGGAGGAGGTTTTCAGATGTTGTATAATGTCTTCCAGGTTTTTAAGGTTGATCGTATGAAATTGTGTCATGTTGGAATTTGTTTTGCGTGCACACTGTGACAACCCATATCCTGTACTTCATATGGAAGCACTGACTGTTTGTCCAATTTTCTGAATTTTGTCTGTGAAGAAGGGGGCAAAGTCATTGCAAGCCTTGGTAGACAACAGTTCAGATGCTATTGGTACTGGAAGGTTTGTTAATCTATCAACAGTAGCAAACAAAGCACGTGAATTATTATTGTTTCTGGCAATAATGTCAGAGAAAAAGGACCGCCTTGCATTCCTTAGTTCCAGATTATAAATGCGAAGTCTCTCTTTATAAGTGTTATAATGGACCTGGAGATTAGATTTTCGCCAACTGCGTTCAGCTTTTTGACACTCTTTTTTTCTGTTCTCACAACTATAAAATTTCTCCATGGAGATTTTTTCTTACCAGAGACAGCTTTGACCTTAGTGGGAGCAATAGCATCAATAACATTAATAATTTTACAGTTGAAATTATCTACAAGCTCAGTGACTGAGGCCCCAGTGAGGGTGGGTGTAGAGGAGAAAAGCTGAATGAATGATTCACTGGTGTTTTCAGTGATATACCGTTTTCTGATTAACTTTGTTTGAACACTTTTGGGCAGAGAGATAGTGCCGTTAAAAAAAAACACAGGAATGATCAGAGAGAGCAACATCAGTCACCACAACCTTGGAAATGTTCAGACCCTTGGAGATATAAGTCCAGAGTGTGCCCCTTATTGTGCGTGGGCTGTGTCACATGCTGAGTCAGTCCATAGCTCTCAAAAACACAACACAGTTCTTTGGTCCCTCGGTCCTGGGGGTTGTCAACATGAATGTTGAAATCACCAGCAATAATTACATGGTCAAAGTTAATACAGATTATGACAGCAGTTCAGTAAAGTCGTCAAAGAAGGATGCACAGTATTTAGGTGGCCTGTAGATATTTAGAAGTAGAGCTTGAGGGGAGGATATTAGCTGAAGAGCCACATATTCAAAAGAAGCAAAATTTCCATAAGATATTTGCGTACATTGGAATGAGTCATTAAACAAAATGGCGACTCCACCTCCTTTCTTATTCACTTTATTCTCACTCATAAAACTGAAGTTAGGGGGGGCTGACTCAATGAGAAGAGCAGCACTGTTATTATGGTCCAACCAGGTTTCAGTTAAAACATAAAATCAAGATTGTGGTTGATAATAAAATCATTGATTAAAAATGATTTACCTGCCAAAGACCTAACGTTTAGTAGGGCTAATGTTAGTGCGTTTTCATTTTTTGGGACAGACTGTGGCTGACGAGGAATGGATGCTAAATTTGCAAAGTTTGCAGTTACGTGCTTATCACCATTCTTTTTCTATTACCTATCACAACATAAATTGTGGAAGAATCTAATACGCAGGGCCCAGGCTTGTCTTGGAAAAAGTCATGAGTGCTACTAGGCATGCAGCCTGGACCCGGCCCATATCAGTTAATGCTTACTGAATTTTGCACACAAGCATCCTTATCAGTTTGGGGAGAAGGAGTTAACTGCCGTCCTTGAGGGGGCAGAGGTGCCTGGCGTTTTACGATGGCAGAAGGAAGGGGGGCATACTTGGTTCCAGCATTTACCAGCTGCTTCATCTGGTCAGTGAACTCCAACATGGGGATGGGGGAAAGAGGGGAGTGAGACGTATCCTTAAAGAGTTCCTCAAAGCTGTCGTGGTTGTCAAAGGGGTTTGAGGAGTGTTGGACGGGTGAGAAGGGGTGTTGAGATTTCTCATCTCCGGTCTTTGGTCTCCCATGGTCAAATCTTTGCTCAGGTGGGGGCTGTGGTGGCTCACTGCCGCACTTTGTTGTGTTTTTCTCTTGTTTTGGTTCATCTTGTCTCGTGTCCTTGGCCAAGGGAGCAGATGTGTGGCGCAGAAAGTAAAATAGGCTAGAGATGAACAGCTTTACTCCTGGCTTGTTAAGGAATAGTCCATCTGCTTTAAAAAGATGTCTGCAGCCACAGAAAATGTTAAAATTGTCAGTGAACTGCATAGAATGGTTGGTTGTTGGTACATGCAGTTGAAAGCCATCTGTTCAGTGCCAACAGTCTGCCGAAACACTCAGCTCCTCCTTTGACTGGCGCCATAGGGGCCACTGACAAACACCTTTGCGTTTAGGGAGCTGACTGTGTTCAGCAGATTCATGAAGTCACGATTCAGCACTTCAGACTTTTGCTTTTCAACATCATTTGACCCTATATGCAGTATAATGTTCTTCACAGTTGGGTGTGCTGCTACGATATCTGGGATTCTTTGGGCCAAGTCAGACACCATGTCTTTGGGAAAACAGAGTATTTTGGTGTTTTTATTTCTTTCACAGCAGAGTCACCCACAATCAGAGTTTGGGGCCCAGTCATTAGCTTTTCCTGTAGCTTTTTACTTTTAGAATTGCTCTCAGTCCTTACCCTGCTGTGTGACGATGAGACGTAATCCAGGTCATGTCCAGGGTCCTGCAGCAGAGGAGCAAATCTGTTCTTCACCTGCACACTCAGTTGTTGGGGAGGCATTTTGTTGCTGATTTTCCCTTTTGCAGCTGTCCACGACCGTGTCCTGCTAAGTACAGGGGTTGAAGAGGCGCTCTGCCTGGATGATAATGCAGGCCAGCCGGTCGTATCACAAATCTCAGGGCGCTGTGTCCTGCCCGTTAGTCGTCCTCCCATTTCCCAGGAAAATGATTTACTCTTAGGCTTTGCACCAAAAGAGTTACAGGGAGGACTGCCACTTGTTGATTTATTATCCGTTCCACAGCCCTCCTGTTTCTTTGTGGTCTTGCTGGTGCTAGTTAGCCGTGCGTTAGCATGCTTTTGTCCATTGTTTTGGGTCACTGGTAAAGTGGTGTCATTTCCACATGATCCGTTCACTTCCATATTTACTTCTAATCGGTAAATTTTGGTTTCCAGAACTGCAATCTTCTGAAGGAGTTTGTAGTAGTCCTCTATGGAGAAGGTTGGCATCTTGCTGCTAATTAGCTTTAGCTACAGTCATTTTAGGACAGGCTTGAGCTATTGGTAGGCCACGCTCACGCAGAAAAATGTTCAAATATGACTATAGCCTACTATGTCTACAAAAAATATATAGTATCCAAGAGCCGCTGCTCATAGTTTCTCTCAGAGGAGTGTCAGTTTTGCGAACGCTCAACGGCATACACGCTCTTGCAGTCAAACTCCTCTCGAAGTTGATTTCTGCCTGCCAAATGAAGCCAACTTTTGACATTTTGGGGCAGAAACCAAGGAGTCACTGGCCCTCCTATGATTGGTCCCGTTCAAGGTGCTCTCATCCATAGACCTCCCTTTGCCTATTGTTACCTTGATATCATCGATATCATTCAGGAAGCACAGAGGTGTACCAGCCGAAGAAGTGTTTTATTCTCTTTATTAATGATGCAAGTGTGAAATAATATATGATTTGCTTGTAAGCATGTTTTATTGCTCTCGCGAGATATAACATCATTCTGATGATATACGTGTCCTATTTCTTTAAAAACTTTGTTTAAAAAAAGTAATATATATTTTTGAATTTGACTGAAAGAGACAACATTTTGAATTGTTACAGCTCTAAATGCCAAACAAATTCAAACCCCCCCTCCCTTAAGAATATTCAGCCCCCAGAGTGATGTGACACACATTATCTGCTAACTAGATGAAATATAGCAGAAACAATGTTGGCTAGGAGTTTACTTGTGGTGGGTGGCACAGGATGTGAAAGCGCGCCACGTGATGGCTACGTTCAGTAATGAACTAGTCAAATGAAGGTGAAAACAATGACTACATAACATTATCAGATAATCTCAAAATAAATAACTATTTACATATTAAACAAATTAGACTAAAGGATGATACAAACGCAGATGAAAATATTGGGACACTACGCTGCACGATATGAGGAAAATATACGGTGTGCCCCAACGTTGTTGAATATCACGATAATGATAATTACTTGCAATAAAATTAACATATTAAAATGTGCTCCGTTCTGCCTTTCTGCTGCTTAGTATTCTGCTAAAATACAACAAATAACAAATTGCTCGTTGAATTCAAAACTAATAACAGGAAAGTGTAGCCATAATGCACTTTGTAAATTAAATCAGTTTTTTTGTGCCAAATCAGAATCAGAATCAGAATCAGAAAAGCTTTATTGCCAAGTACATTTTTTACACATACAAGGAATTTGTTTTGGTGTCGTAGGTGCATGTCACACATTATCTAAAATAAGTTAAACAAACAGGTTAACAGAACAGACAATATAAGTATAAATATATAAATATATGTGTATATGTACACACACAGGATGTAACATAATAAAATAAGAGTAACAGTTAAGATAAAAAAGAGCAGATTAAGTACAGTGGCATGTAGAGCCAGAGGTGGGTGTGGAGAGAGTCAGGGTGGATTCCGGGCCTTGTTAATAAGGCTAGTGGCGGAGGGGAAAAAGCTGTCCTTGTGACGTGAGGTCTTGGTCCTGATGGACCTCAGCCTCCCTGCCAGAGGGAGTAGCTCAAAGAGTTTGTGTCCGGGGGTGGGAGGGGTCAGCCACAATCTTTCCAGCACGCTTCAGAGTCCTGGTGGCGTAAAGGTCCTGGAGCGGTGGGAGATTGCAGCCAATCACCTTCTCAGCTGACCGAATGACACGCTGCAGTCTGCCCTTGTCCTTGGCAGTGGCAGCAGCGTACCAGATGGTGATGGAGGATGTGAGGATGGACTCAATGATGGCTGTGTAGAAGTGCACCATCATTGTCTTTGGCAGGCTGAATTTCTTCAGCTGCCGCAGGCAAGTACATCCTCTGTTGTGCTTTCTTGACGATGGAGCTGATGTTCAGCTCCCACTTGAGGTCTTGGGAGATGGTAGTTCCCAGGAAGCGGAAAGACTCCACAATGTTAATTGTGGAGTCACTGAAGTGTGATAGGGGCAGGTGGGGCAGAATTCTTCCTGAAGTCCACAACCATCTCCACTGTCTTTAGAGCGTTGAGCTCTAGGTTGTTTGCTTGCACCAGGTCACCAGGTGGTCAGCCTCTGACCTGAAGGCGGACTCGTCTCCATCAGAGATGAGTCCGATGAGAAGGTGTCGATCCGCGAACTTTAGAAGCTTGACAGACTGGTGACTGGAAGTGCAGCTGTTGGTGTACAGGGAGAAGAGTAGAGGAGAAAGAACACAGCCCTGAGGGGATCCGGTGCTGATGGTCTGTGAGTCGGAGATGTCTTTCCCCAGCTTCACATGCTGCTTCCTGTCAGACAGGAAGTCAGTGATCCACCTGCAGGTGGAGTCAGGCACACCAAGCTGGGAGAGCTTCTCCTGGAGCAGAGCTGGGATGATGGTGTTGAAGGCAGAGCTGAAGTCCACAAACAGGATCCTGGCGTAGGTTCCTGCAGAGTCCAGGTGCCGGAGGATGTAGTGGAGGGCCAGGTTGACTGCATCATCTACAGACCTATTGGCTCTGTAGGCAAACTGCAGGGGGTCCAGGAGGGTGTCGGTGATGGCTTTTAGGTGTGAAAGCACAAGGCGCTCAAAGGACTTCATAACCACAGAGGTCAGGGCGACGGGTCTGAAGTCATTAAGTCCTGTGGTCCTTGGCTTCTTGGGAGCGGGGATGATTGTTGAGGTCTTGAAGCAGGCTGGCACGTGACATGTCTCCAGCGAGGTGTTGAAAATGTCTGTGAACACCGGAGACAGCTGGTCAGCGCAGTGCTTCAAGCTGGATGGGGAGACAGCATCCGGTCCAGCAGCTTTCCTGGGGTTCTGTCTCCTGAACAGTCTGTTGACGTCTTTCTCATTGATGGAGAGAGTCGTCGCTGAGGTGGAGTGGGGAGGTGGAGGGGGGGGACCTTTAAGGTGGGGGGAGGTGGAGGTGATGCACTGTAGCTGTAGCTGTTGGGAGGTGTCGCGGGGGGATGGAATCAGGGAAGACCCTTTGTTGGGAGGTGTTGAGGGGGGATGGTTACAGGACCGACCCTTTGTCCTTCAAAGCGACAGTAGAACTCATTAAGTTTGTTGGCTAGGCGTCGGTCGTTGGTGGAGTGGGAGACTTTAGGCTTGAAGCTGGTGATCTGTTTAAGCCCTCTCCAGACAGAAGCAGAGTTGTTTGCTGAGAACTGGTTTCGGAGTTTCTCAGAGTACCGTTTTTTAGCCTCTTTTACCGCCTTGCTAAACTTGTACTTTGCTACTTTAAGTCTGTTTTTGTCTCCACTCCTGAACGCCTCTGCCTTGTCCAACCTTAGCCTTCTGAGTTTGGCTGTGAACCAGGGTTTGTCATTGTTGAAACTCACCCTGGTGCATGATGGAACACAGCAGTCCTCACAGAAGCTGATGTATGACGTCACAGCCTCTGTGTACTCATCCAGACTGTTGGTAGCAGTCCTGAACACATCCCAGTCAGTAGAGTCCAAGCACGTCTGTAGATCCTCCACAGCTACACTGGTCCACTTCCTTGATGTCCTCACAACAGGTTTGCAGAGCTTTAGTTTCTGCCTGTAGGTGGGGATCAGGTGGACCATGACATGGTCAGAGTGTCCAAGTGCAGCACGGGGGGACGGCGTGAAAAGCATCCCTGACTGTGGTGTAACAGTGATCCAGAATGTTCTCCTCTCTAGTCGGGCATTTAATATGCTGTCTGTATTTAGGTAGTACATGAGTGAGGTTTCCTTTGTTAAAGTCACCAAGGACAATAACTAGGGAGTCCGGGTTGGTCCGCTCCACACATAGTATCTGGTCGGCAAGCATGCGCTGTGCGACCTGCACGTTGGCCTGCGGCGGGATGTAAACACCGACCAGAATGAATGAATGGAACTCACGGGGTGAATAAAAAGGCTTACAGTTTATGATGTAAGATTCCAGTTCAGGAGAACAATACTGTTGGATCACTGTCACGTCGTTGCACCACCCGCTATTGATGTAGAAACAGATTCCTCCACCTTTAGTTTTGCCGGAGAGGTCCGTGTCTCTGTCCGCTCTGTAGAGTTGGAAGCCTGCCAGCTGCAGCGCAGAGTCCGGTATTAATCCACAGAGCCACGTCTCCGTGAAGCACAAAACAGCAGATGAAGAAAAGTCCCTGTTTCCAACCAACAGCAGTTGTAATTCCTCCAGTTTGTTGGGCAGTGAGCGCACGTTAGAGAGAAATGTGCCCGGTAACGGTGTGCGTAATCCTCGCTGGCGGAGACGCACCAGCGCACCAGCCCGTTTCCCTCTCCTCCGGCGTTTCACTGCGTGAGCAAAGGTGAGCGCACCTTTGACTAGAATGTCCACAATTTCCAGTGAAGGGAGAAGAAAAGTAGGAAATAAATCCTCTGGCGTTGTTCCCCTGATGTTAAAGAGCTCTTCTCTGGAGAAAGCGATCCGGGTATCATCGCAAAAAACAAAGTTAAAACACAAAACAAAACAAAACAACACGCACAAACACACCGAGTCGACCGTCTGCGGCGCCATCTTGGTATGTGTAAATGTAAATGTTAACAAAGCAGATAACATTTCCATAATACTATACTATGATCCATACAGAAAGTTACGTTATTATAAATCTCAGCACTGACTAGGGCTATCAAAAGTTATTTGTTGTTCATTTTGATTGTTAGGTCATTTTTATTATTTTTAAGTGTTTTATCCATGTTTTGGGGATCCTAAACACGCTGTTTGGTACTATACATCTCTGTATCGCAGTCATTAAAGCGAGGGGTAAAAATCAGACTTTATTAGTACAGTTAATCCCACGGCAAAATCACCAGCAGCATGTTACTACTAACAATAGCCTCTCAGACTGTAGTGCAAAGTTGACGCTGTCATGCACGTGGCGCAATACTTCATGAGAGGAAGTGGCTTAATGCCGCTGGTCTGGGTGCACTGCAAAAAATACACTGTTATTTGGAAGAAAACATTTTTTTGTGGCTTTTCCGCCTTTCATTTTTGACAGGACAGGTAGTTGAGAAAGGGGAGAGAAAGGGGGAAGACATGCAGGAAATTGTCACAGGTCGAAACCGAACCCTGGAGCTCTGCGTCGAGGCATAAACCTCTCAGTATATGTGCGCTTGCTCAACCCACTGATCCAACCCGGCCACTTTGGAAAACATTTTTAATTCGGATTTTATCTATGTAGGCAGGTCTTGATCTGCCTGGGCGGAGCGCCCAAGTAGAACCTATGTATGGGGAAACACTTACTGTTTTGAATTCTGATGGTCATTTTGTAATTTTTTTTGTTTGTTAGAAATAAAGTTAATAGTTTGCCAAAGTTAATCATATTATTTTTATATTTGGTTAATTTGGTTTTAAAATAGTGTTTCTTGGTTATATTTCTGTAATTGTAATACTGTACTTATTTGTTTAATTTTTTTTATTAATTTTCTAAATTGAAAGGGGTGGAACTCTGAAGATATTGTTTGTAAAGCCTGTGTTTAGTTTTTTCAGAAGTTAGTATAGCAGAAGTTATCCTGGGATTAGCTGATCTAAACTAAGATGTAGATGAAGCAAGAGTGAGGGGGAAAGATTCTTGAAACACTGCGAGACAAAATTGGAAAAAGAGGTAAATGCTTTTTGAGGATCGTCAGATGGAAGAATATCTGTCCACTGATGTTGCGAAATCATTTGTCGGAAATTTTAAAATTATTAGTTTTGTTGAAAAATCTTTTATATTTTGGAGCATTGTATACACAGTATTGTTTCGAAATTATAAATTTTTGAGCTCCTAGCTGTTGTATCAGTCACTATGGTGGGGATAAGACAATGTATCAATACATTCTGCAGTTTTTGGTGGATATCCATTGAATTGATAATATTAATATTAAAAATCACCCATTAGATAGCAACACTTTCACTCTAAGGAAATAATATAAAGAGTTTGTGAAAGCTCAGTGATAAAGTCAGAAACATTTGAACTTGATGGTCGATAGATACATTCAATAATGTTATTGGTTATTTCAATGAACACAGCCTCAGCAGAAAGCACGAAATGGGCTTCAAGATAATTTCTTAATGAATACTCTCAATTAAAATATTAATTAATTGACCAATATACACTTCCACATTTTTAATCTTTTCTACTTTTCTAAACATGGTTGAAATGTAAGACCTTATATAATGAGGCTGTATTTATTGATAGCCATAGCCAAAGCAGGAGTAGGCCGAGGTCGAGTGAATCCACCAAATATCACAAATTGCAAAGGCAATCCACTAGGGCTGTGCTCAATTGAAGAAATTCTTAGTCGACTAACACTCATTCAATTGTATCGACTAATCAATTAGTTGATTTAATCGACAGATCTGTAAATCTGAGTTTCTCCGCTTGGAAATTAGTCATTCAGCATGAAAAAAGCATATAACATGACTAATCGACTAAAGGAATCTTAGTTGACTAAGACCAAAACGACCGATTAGTCGACTAATCGACTAAGAGGGAGCAGCCCTACAATCCACAACTTAACATCTGCTTGTTTACCGTGATGTTTTTACTGTACAAGACTCTCACGCCACCTCAAAACCGACTGAGAAGTCTGATCTTCACGATGTCGGAGTGAGAGTTTTTTTTTAGCGTATGAGTGCTGTGTGAGGAAAAGCTAGAGGGAACTGATATAACCCTGATGGCAAAGACACTGTAAAATGAGTCAGCAGTGAACAGTAAAACCATAAGCTTGACACAGTGGATCATCTGTTGTTACTCCTGGTAAAGTGAAGGGCGTTACCTCCGAAATGTCATCGGCCCCTAAGGGAATGTTTATCCTGTGCTTCCTGACCACGGTCTAGGAGCCCGAAACAGGAAAGGTGGAACACAGTATTGAAGGAAGACAACACCGAAAATGCATGTTCAAATGCCAAAATTGAATACCTTCCCAACAAACGAATATCATAATAGTTTTATAATCGGATTCAGCTTTATTGCTTATTACTGGATGATGGACATTTGGGGACCTCAGTTAAAGCAGATGATGTCCTTATGATCCCATGTCCTTATTTGGGACATCACGATTTGGATTTTAAATGGAAAATCCACCAAAATGAGCATTCGATTTCAAATATCAAAAGCAGTATCTATGATTCTCCTAGTATTTTTTTCTCTCCATCTCTGCCTGCTTGCACCTGTCCGAAAATGACACACTGACCTGACCGGCTGTAGCATGCAGGTAGTAGCATGCAGCGAAAGACACAAGGTAACGTTACCTTATGTATAGCCTCCAGCTGCACCTTTTGAAACACCATGACCACTGCGGGAGTAAAGTGAAACAACAGAACTGGACAATCCTCATAGCCTTCCCCTGTGAGTTATGAAAACAATGAATGGTAAAGCCTGTTGGCTCCAACTGGACTTCATAGTGCATTCAGGTGCCCCTCTGTAAACTTCTTGTGCTCTTTGTTATTGTGAGCAGATTTGGAGATTCATGACACTGGTCCTTATGAACAGCAAAGTTTAGCTAATGTTCACATGAATCACTGTGTTTCACTGTGTTTGTGTTTCAGCTTTACCTTCAGATGTCCAGAAAGTGATTGTTGGTGAAGAACATCAGCAGGGGTGGAGCTTTGGCTTGGACCAGGAGGACACAAAGCCCCTACACATTAAAGAGGAACAGGATGAACTCTGGACCAGTAAGGACGTAGAGCAGCTTCAAGGGCTGGAGGAGGCTTATACCTCCAAATTCCCACCCACTATTGTCCCTGTGAAGAGTGAAGATGATGAAGAGGTACCTCGGTTCTCACAGCTTCATCAAAGACAAACTGTAGAGCTGAAAACAGAAGCTGATGGAGAGGACTGTGGAGGAACAGACCAAGCCATGAAATCTGATCCAGATACACATTTACAACCAGATACTAATGACAAAACTGGAGACTCGTCTGAACCGGAGACTGATGAGAGTGATTGGAAGGAGACCATAGAACCTCAGTCAGGATTAAACTCTCTGAATAATGATGAAGTCCCTGTCAGTGATTCCAAATGTAGTCCTAGTGAAAAAGAGTGTGGGAAAAGGTTTGGCACCAGTGGACATCTGAAGAGACAGAGTAGATCTCATACAGGAGAAAAACTGTTTAGTTGCTCAGTCTGTAAGAAAGCTTTTATAAAGAGTGGACATTTAAAGGGACACATGAGAATCCACACAGGAGAGAAACCATTTAGCTGCTCCTTCTGTAAGAAAGCATTTACAGAGAGTGGCAGTTTGAATAGACACATTCGAATCCACACAGGAGAGAAACCATTTAGATGCACTATCTGCAAGAAAGCTTTCATTGAGAGTGGACATCTGACGATTCACATGAGAGTCCACACAGGAGAGAAACCATTTAGCTGCACAGTCTGTAAGAAAACGTTTACAGTGAGTGGACATTTACAGACACACATGAGAATCCACACAGGAGAGAAACCATTTAGCTGCTCAGTCTGTAAAAAATCGTTTACAGTGAGTGGACATTTAAAGACACACATGAGAATCCACACCGGAGAGAAACCATTTAGCTGCTCAGTCTGTAAGAAAGCTTTTGCAGAGAGTGGAAATTTACAGGCACACATGAGAAGCCACACAGGAGAGAAACCATTCAGCTGCTCAGTTTGTAACAAAGCTTTTAGAAAAAGTGCCAGTTTACAGACACACATGAAAATCCACACAGGAGAGAAACCATTTAGCTGTGTGGAGTGGAGCTCCAATATGGAACACCAGCAAAGCACCTCAGTCATGTTTGAACACTCGAAAAATGAATGAGTCTCTTAAGGTTACATGATATGTAATGCTGTCTGGGTCATGAAACGGTCTCAAATACATTCATTAAAATGTTAAGCTTTAACATTTCTTAAATAAGATTTTGACAGGTTTTAAAAATTGATTGGATTAAGAAGTTAATCTTACTGTGGGGTTCCATGGGTCTATATAGTATGAAGGAAATACTGATTTTGTTCTTGGCTCTTCCTTAACTTCAGAAGAAGATACGACTCTACTACATCTCTCCGCAGGTGGTCCAGATCAGCTCTCTGTTAAAGCATGGCCTACTGAAAGTAGCCGGACACAGAAATTCTTCTCCAGCTGATGACACGAGTGTCAGTGCTTAGAGTAAACCAGTTGGTATCACTGACTTGGACAAATTCTGCCAGCTAACCGGAAACAACTGAAGAACAAAAGAACTTGGCACCAAGTCAACTACGAGGACTGAAGCTACCAGCTTCCTCCAGCCTGCACGATTGGAATACAGCACAACAGAGACTGCATAGCAACAGCAGAGCAATAGTAATATCATAGCAGCAGCGGCTAAGCAAATCGGTAAACTGTTTAACTTCTGTTAATGTAGATTTATTGATTTGATTTAATGCCATCCAGACCTATATTGTTGTAATGTTTGTTTTGTCAAGTTATTGGATAGCCACACTGCTAAGTTCATGTTAGTTTAGGCTACACAATGACACATAGTCATGCACATTTGTTAAGGAAAAACCATAGACTGTATATTAGTGGACAAAGCATCCAGTTCGGCGAAGTGCTGCAAATGCGGAAGTGCCTTAAACCTGCATTCTATCTGAATTCCAGCAGGGAGCGACACGTGCGGTTGCAAAAGGAGGTCGGTTTCTGTAGAAGTCTATGAGAAAGTGACCCACTTCTCACGTGATTTATTACCTCCGTAAACATTTTCATGAGTTTATGGCCTCAATCGCTAGTTTTAAGTCTTCTGCAAACAGGATAAAATCGGCGATAAAGCAGGGTGTGTTTTAGGGCGTGGCTATGATGTGATTGCCAGTGAAATTGTGTAACATAACGTGGCTCCTCCCTCACTCCTCCCTCACGTCTAAGATCATTACATCCACAACCAGGATGGCTCCGCCTGTGATGACAAACTCGACAAGTCATAGCAGATCTCCACAAACCAAGTCAATGGGAAAAACTCAGGAGCAGCACAACTCCTTTCACATATGTGAAGAATGTTCGGGACACTTTGATGACTTACGCAGAAGCATTTAATGAACTTAATTGAGTAGACAATTAAGCATGCAGTACTGTTTAACCGCAGTGTTATTGTGCAGTGCCGACCCAACTCGTTTAAGTTCCTGTCTTCTTAAGGTGTATTTAAACTCATGCTGGTGGCGATAAGTTTAGCTGAATTTTAAAGGTAAACAAAGACATCGCAGGTGCCTAAAACACAAATGCTAAAGCCTAGTTTAAGCTATCTCTGTCAGGGAAGTATGCAAATGTGCTGCAGGCCCACTGACCTCCAAAAGGAGATAGTGTTCACACAAAACATTCCCGTATCATACAGTTGTCTACGCTCCTTGAATCTGTAGAGAGACAAACCTCATTATATATGAACAGGTTTGGTTATTACTATTAATATAGTTTCACATTTTCCACTGGGCACATCTGTGCTGCGTTCCGGTTTTGATCTGTCCTCTGCCACGCGCCATACCACACCGGGAGCGTCTCAAAAGTGGAGTGTCTTGACTGCCCGGCTCGCATGTTATATTGTCTCTAATTTGTACTTAACAGAACAATCGTGTTTATTAAGCTAGTATCTACCTTCCACTCCAGGCACTCCTACAGTTAAACTCCATGCCTTCCTTTTTCTGGCGATGTGCTTTTAAAGAAGAACTGTAATCTCCTATGGAGCCGTTTTGATGCTAACAAGCCATCACCCCCCGTTAACATCCCCTTGACTGCCATTCATTTTGGCGTCCCTTTGACAGCGAACAACTTTACATCTGAAGCGTTTAAAGACTCTATTTGTCCATTGTTTATTTCTAAAGAAACACGACAATGTATAAAAGGCTCTATTACCTTGTATCTCACGTTATGGCTCCATAGCAGACGTTTTTATAAAAATAGGCTAACGATTGTGTCATAACCATGCGACTTACTGTCGTCTACGCCGGACCCTACGCCGTAGCCTGACGTGCACCTCTCGAAAAATGTAACCACATGTCGCGGCGACGCACGTAGCTCGGCCGTGGCTTGGTAGCGTTGCATTTCTCCCGACTCAATTCCTGGTTGTCCTTCTCCATAAACAACATGAAATCAAGGAGAGGGTTAACTTTTCCTGCTACAGATTTCCCACCGTGGTCAGAAAGCACAGAGGAGACACTTTGTTTCTCTCACTATGACTCTAGAGTCGCTACTCGCTCCGCGCTCCGAAGGTAATCGCCGGCACTCTCTCACTTCTCTCTACCACACACTCCCCACACACACACACACATGCGGCTCGACGCACACACCAGCGCACAAGTATAAACATCAGGCCACTTTTTAAGGCTACTGCGAGAGCTCTGCATGGAGCCGATGCACAACTATAAAAAGGCCTTTACATCTTTCAGACAGGTTGCTCACGTCACATTTACGTCGGCAAGCTCAGTTTGCAGCTGCGCAGTAACGCTCAGCCATCACCGGTAAAGTGCTTCTAATAGCCTTCACTGGTCTCCGTCCAGAGCAACGGGATCTGTTGGTCAATTTATTTTACTGTCTACGGGCAGAATGGCCCATGGCTCGCGTGAAACTAGACCTGGCACGTATCTTTAGTGGAGCAAAGAGCCACTTCTGGGACGCGTTGTGGCGAGGCTGGTGGAATATCAAGCATTGACTCGAATGGGTACGATTGCTCGCGGGGCTGCGGAGCATCCGGAACACAGTGCAGACTTGCCCAATGGAAAATAGGGGTTAGACTGGCCAAATATTCTCGTCCCCTGACCTGTGACCTATGACTGACCTGATGTTGTCTAAGCTTTCCCTTTGTCTCATCTAGGGCCGTTTCTAGGACTTGAGGAAGTTCAGGGTTTAGCCCGGTTCTGTTTAAATAAACTGAATGCAATGCAAAACCGTGATTTACTTGCCCAGCTTGATAATAGCCAGTGTATGTTCAGTTTGTAGATGTTAGTTAGATTGCACCAACATTTGCCGTAATCACAGCTGGCTCGGCAACCCAAAGCCATAGGTGTTGTTTCCAGATTTGTTGGGTGACTTATGATGTGGGTCCTCTGCCATAAAATTTGAGCATTAAACAATTTCCTGCATTCTAATGAATTTGTATGCATGCACCTATTTCTACCTTTTTCTGAATCAATTTGTGCTGGAAATATCTTCATGTAAAGTGAAACATAGGTAATATATAATGGAATATAATGCAGTAAGGTTCTGACATTATGTATTTCTTTTCAAATAGTTATCCTCCTGTAGATCGACTTTTCTAACTATATCTGGAGACAAAGATAACATAAATGGAACTTCAAACAAAACCATTAGTATTGCGCTCATAAACTTTGTGCTGCCTACATTTAAAATTACATTCGGGGCTAACGCTGAAAGCCAGAAAAAATGACCTGCCGACACCGATGGTCTCATCATACAATACATGGTATTTCTGTAAATTCCACCACAACATCCTCCTTCCTAACCTGGTATGTTAACTTGCACAGACTTACACACATACACATACACACTTTGTTGTAAGCAAATCTCCCCGCCCCACAGCTTTTGATTTGACTCAGACATAGAACATGCCACGAGAAGACTCAAGCATACCTTTTAAATGTTCTCTGTCTGGGCCATACTACTGTTTCTGGATGTGTTGTATGGCTTTCCCCACCAGGTTGTGCCTTTGGGTAAGGTAGAAACTTTTGAAGCACAAGTATTAGCAGTGTGGTGCTGTATCTTCTAATACATAGGGTGAGATCTGAAATAAAGCTTCAGTTAACAAAGTCTTTTAAGTATTTATTCTTTATGCAAAGAAGGTTCAGTTCATCAAAAATAAAGAAATCACTCCCTTATTAAACCTCTTGAGGTAGGTGATGAGCCAGCTCCCAAGGCCAAGAAGAAACAGGGAGGTAGAGAGAGCCAGTTTACCAGTTTTTGTACAGCTAAAAGCCACATTTAGCATTAGGAACATTAGTTTTGTTGGAAAACGTTAGCCAGGGATGAAAGTTCTCCATTGCTAGACTGATTTCCGTCAATTTGATTTTAGAAATGCCATATCTGAGATCGATGCAGATATGTGTATGGGGGGTTGAATGATGTTTAAAGTTCCACATTTCGTTTGCAAAGGTCTTAAATTATGTCTTGTCCTTTCGTAGGATGAAATAATTACCGTAACGTCCTAAATAAATGCTATGTGTATGTGTGCGTGTGTGTGACAATTTACTCCATGTGACTGGGATGCGACGATAGCTCAGTTCACAACGACAAAACACATATATCACTTTGGTCTTGTCAATGGAACCGTTTGGCAACTTTTTAAAAGTAAACCTACCATTCAGAATCTTATCGGCATCCATTTTGGCGTCTCGCGTTCACCATCCACTCAAAACGTAACCTTAGCCTGCTACTCTTTGGCCGGCTCGCAAGCCCAAACAAGTGTGTGCGGCGTGCCTGTTGTTTTGTTTCCGGTCTAGTTAGATCCGGTGTGGTGTTGTAGTTTTTCTAACGTTACCAGTTGTTGCAACAGCACGTGAAAAAAACGACAAAATTTGCTAGGCCAAAAAGGACGTTAATCTCGCGATAAAAAAATTTACGCCGTTAATAACGCGTTTAACTGACAGCACTAATATAAACGCATGAGCATCCACAGGAAGGAGGAGGAGGAAGAGGAACTTCGACATCAAATTCGACACTGCGGTTTCTTTGGTCCTGCCGAGTGAATGAACGGTTCTTGAGATGTGCCAGACAATCAAACAAACAGAGGTTCCTTACTTCATAGTTAGACAATGATGCTTTAGTACTACGTTTTGGCCAAATGGCACCAAATTTGTCATGGTCACAGACATCATGTCTACACATTTCCACCAAATGTGGTTGCAAAAGCACAAACCAATCAGGAGATATGGCTTGTTATATTATATATATATATATATATATAGTTATATTATATATATATATATATATATATATATATATATATATATATATATATAGTTATATTATATATATATATATATATATATATATATATATATATATATATATATATATATATATATATATTTATTTAAACTCTTTCTGGCTTAGTCCAGAGATCTTTTTGGTGATGATGCTCCAAATTTGTAGGAGTAGCGAGACAGATTAGGACTAGAGCGGTCAATTGATTAAAAATATTGAATCATGAACCAGGCTGCAAAGTAACCCTATAGGACAAATGTTCCTTGTCTGTTTCCATCCACTGAAAGTGCTATATTGACATGCTCAGATTATTATTCTTTTCTGTTATTATCAAGTGTCTGACTACATTATGGAAAGGGTCCCTATAGAGATAAACCATTTTGTTAAATAGTAAGATCATCTGGTTTAACATGAAACGGCCCCAAATTCACCATTGCCAAATATACCAGATTAAACATGGATCCATTTCAAAATTCTACTCACCATCTACAGATGCCTAAACAACTTTGCGTGCGGATAGCATAGCGCCAGGCATGGATTGGCCATCGGGAGTACCGGGAGATTTCCCGGTGGGGCGGTGTATTTGTGTGGGCTATAAATGGGCTGTGGCTGCACTCTGGGCGAAAACCTTTCGTCTTTTTGTTTTTTATCGGCCCATAAAGAGGAGATCACAACATTGGCCCCCTTGTGTTGTCTTTTAGACGTGTTTGTCGTCCTTTTGTTGCTTTTTTTTGATGTTTTTATTGTTTTTTAGTTTTTTTTCTCGCTTTTTTCCCCCCAGATTGGTTGCAACATTTTTGTCGCGTCCAATCTGGAAATGAAATCCTGAGAGTCTTGCCAGAGTTGGGGCGCGCTCCCGTCGTCTCAACCATTTGGTGTAAGGTGGTTCTAGAGAGTCTATTTCAAGTTTTTTGTCCCTGTTTAACTTGTGTTCCCCTCTCTAATCCTTCCTCCATCCCTCCTCCCCTTTTCCCCCTACCTCCATCCTCTCGTCTTTCTTCTCGAGGATGGTTTCAAACGGCAGAATGGAGGAGAGGAGTGAGGAGTGTTTCTCTGTCCGGGTTTTCACTCTGCAGGAGAAGCGGACGGTGGAGGACGAGGACATGGACACACATGACCAGGTACACACGCTCTACTTAAATCCCTTTTACAATATAAACAAACCTGCTTTAGCTCTTCTTTATCATATCAGATGCATTTAAAGTTAAAGTTCTGCACTTCTAATGGCATGTAAACTAAGCTCTGAAAACTAATCTGTTCACTGCAGTTTGAGTGCATAAAAGCTCAAAATCCAAAAGGAATGAGAATACCGAAGCATGCCAAGTTAAAGTGCACATATGAACTAAAGTAGTGCCTCTGATCAGCTGGAACCTCATTTCTAAAATGCCTTGCTTAAAATACATATAATTTACAATATATGATTGAATTAATTGATTGAAATTTGTTTTACCTGTCCGCAGTATTTTATTATTAGGCTAACATTTTTGTTTTCACTTCATTCTTTTGTGTGACATGTCCATGTGGATATGAACATTGTTAGGAAAAGTTTTTTCAACATGTCTGTCGCTTTTTTATGCTTTTGCTCATCAATTGAAAAGTGCCGTATAATAAAACCGTACTTGGGTTTAGAAAGCCGTCTGTGTGACCGTGTTTCCGTGTCAGCGATGTAACCCGGCGTGTTGTGCTCGGCAGCAGGTCAGTGTGTGCAGACATCGGGCCGAGCAGGAGCTCTGTGTGATCCTCAGCACGCGGCCAGAGGCTCAGCAGCTCACTGTGCACGACGGTAGAGACGCACACACACACACACTGGCTGTTCTAGACCATTTCAAATCAGGGGTCAGGCTGTGGCCACATGTGATTTTAGGGGTACCAAATACGTGTTGTGCATAAGTGTTACATACCACCAACCTTCCATAGGTTTGGTTCTACAAAACGACTAACACTACACATCTAACAATAAACACAAGAATACTCATTTAGTGTTAACTAACATTTTATCTACCACTTCGCATGAATAATATCTATAATAACGGTGGGGTTAAAAATTTATGAACATATTTGCCACAGTTAGAGGGGTCGAGGCTTAATATTATGGGGGCACTGGCCACCCTTGCAAAACAGCTGCACAGATTTACATCAGAAGGAAGGAGCTGCTGTTCCGTCAAAACAATCGCTATCTTTCCTCCCAAGTCATGACCTCTTTATAGAAAGACATTCATCCCGTTACGCCAAGAAACGCCAAAATGTCGGAAAAAAGCATCAAAAATGTTGCAAAAAGCCTAAAAACTTAACAAAAGTGGTCAATAAATGCCAAGAAAAAGTTGAAAAATGCCAAAAATGTCTACAACACTACAAAAACATCAGACAAAACGGCAAAAAACTCGGAATACATGCCAAAATTTTCAGAAAAAAAACAGGAAAAATGTTGATTAAAAGCCTTAAAACATGTAGAATAAGGAGTCAATTATTTCAAAAACACCCAAAACATTGTCTCTACATACACACATGCCTTGTTTTCTTATTTAGAGATTAGCATGAACAAAGAATGTAGTACTGGAAACAATATTTAGTGTTTGGATTAGAACCAAACCATGTGAAGTTAAAGCTCATAATATTCAAAATATTCAGTTTCGGTTAACAATTCTGCATTCAAATGTACACAAACATGATTAGCAAATTATACTTGAGTATTAATAACAAACGTCCTTTCGCAATGTTATAGGAAAACATAGCAGGGAACACGGAACAGCAACACACAGGGAATGATTTAACCAAATCAAACAGGAAATAACAAAACTGAAACGGATGTGTGTCCAGCCAACAGAACACTCTTCCAGTTCGCCGTTTCCAAGGAGACGGATTGTTGCCAGGTCGGAGGACAGTCCTTCCTGTTTACCGTCGGCAAGCTGAGTCTCCTTCTGCGGTTCAAAACTCCAACTGGTCTGTACAGAATACATTAATATGTGCTGATCATCCTGGGAATTATGAGTTAAAAGGTCCTGTCTTTTCTGACTCTGCAGATATGAAGAACTTCCGGCAGTTACTGAAGAGAGGGGAGGATGCAGGGGCTTGGAAAGGTTGCACAGAAGGAGATGAGAGAGGAAAGCCAACACTTTCTAGGAGACATCCCACTGTGGTTGAATCCAGAGCTGAAAATGTCCCCACACAGATCTCCCAGGTCAATCTTTCTGACTTTGCAGCAGGGGTGGGGCCAGACGGTGTAATGGTTGGGGTCATTTTCCGAGTCCGGTGGCACGCAGCTAAATCAATTATCTTTTTTAAAGATATTTGATAACAGAATGTCTAAAATCTAAACACAATTTAGAAAAACAAAACATGATATTAGATTAAAAACATTTATTTTTTCGACAGTTTTGACACTTTTTCTGATGCTCTTTTATTTTACTTTTGTGGCCTTTTTACATCCTGTTTCATCATTCATCATTCTAGAACCAGAACACAACAAATGTTGCGAATGACTGATTTTTGCTCCTGCCATCTAAATGAAGGCAAAAACTGTCTGATGTTTCTATTTTCAAGTTCCATAACATAGGTAGGGTTGCTCCATTGATTTGCCAGTCGAGTCAGAGAGACTTATGGCGAAATGACACAAAGGAGAAGTTGTTTTCTTCAAAGCCCCGAATCTTTTAAAAATATTTGTGGCTGGAGCCCCAGACGCTCTGCCCTTGCTTTGCAGGTGCAGGGACGAATAGATTAGCTTAAACCAGAAGTTAAAATGCTTTTATTTTGTTTGTTTGCGTAGTTCCACAGCTGTCTGTCGCAGCAGCAGAGCCTGCTTCAGGACTACCTAAGGATCGCCACCTACCATCGAGCCATTTTAGTCAACGAGAGAGACTTTAGAGGCAAGGTGAATCAAACTTCACATCCATTTCACATAATGTCTAATGGTTGCATTTGTTTTGTTTGTTCGTTTCGGCAATGTTCAACAGTGAGCCAAAGCTGTGGACAAATGTGATGCAAGAGAAAACTGTTCGTCTTTCCACTGTTCCAACAATCACCACTCTGGTTTGGTTGAAATAAACTCTTAATTCACCCATTTACATGTGGAGATATGCTGGCTCCAGACACGCTAAAAGTACTGTTTGCAGGTTTGGTGATGGTGATTTTGGATAAAAAAATGACCCTTTTGGTCATCCAGATAGCTCAGTTGGTAAAGCGGGTGGCCACATATAGAGGTTTATTCCTCGATGTAGCGGTCCCGGGTTCGACTCAGACCTGTGGCCCTTTGCTGCATGTCATTCCCCCCCTCTCTCGCCCCTTTCATGTCTTCTGCTGTCCTATCAAAATAAAGGTTGAAAATGCCCAAAAACTCATCTTAAAAAAGATTTCTTTGTGTCTCTGCAGGTGGTTCTGGACCTGTGTCGTGCTTCTGGTGTTCTGTCTTTCTTTGCAGTCCAGGCAGGAGCCAGTAGAGTGTATTTGGTGGAGTCCAGCCCTATGGCCAAGTTTACACAGGTCAGTCCATCTGAAGCCTTTATAATGTCAGCTTTACCATAGTGTCAGCTCGGAAGCATTTAACTGTTCTTGACGCTTTTAAATACGCTTTTGGTGCTTTTGTGTACATTTTTGGCACTATCCAAGGCTTATTTTTATTTTTTTTCCCAACATTTTAAGTTATTCTTTTCGACGTTTTTGACATTTTTTTGACTCTTTTGAGTTTTAAGTCGCTTTTTCAGGCGTTTTTGTCGATCTCATGCCTCCGTCTTTGCCTTTTTATTATGTCAGCTCTGATGTCCGCAGCTTTTTAAAGCTTTTTCTGTGCAGAAACTAAAGCTTTGTGTGAAACGAAGCTAAACTGTGAGCTCACACACAGAGCCTGGAGAGGAAAGTTCTGTTTGTGCTGGCGTAGAAAGAGCCGAAAAAGAGAGCGAGAGACCACAATGCACCAGATAGCACACAGTGCATACATCACATGCAGAGCGTGGCATTCTGGGGAGTTAATGGGTCGCGGCACCATCTGGCCCAGAGTTCAGAAGGATAGGGGCTGCAGAGAGATGCTGAAGCTCACAGGACTGAGAACAGTAATGCAGGAAATGCAGTTTTATATATATATATATATATATAAAACTGCATGGGGGATTTTATTTTCCTGCTCTTCAGCAGGGTATCAGAAGGAAGCAAACCTGCCAACACTGTGAGATTGAGCCAAAATGAGGTTTTTGATGTTAATTTTACCCTTCTTCAACATGTTTACGTTTGACCCTTTTTTTGGCCCTTATTCCCTTTTTTTGTGCCGCATTTATGACATTTTTGTTGCCTTCAACATTGTTGGCCCTTTTTCTGATGTTATTCTCACTTTCTTCATGTTTGTAACTACATCTTTGATGCTTTTAAAGTTTTTTGACCTTTTTTGACAATTTTCATCGCTTTTTTTCGACCTGTTTAAAGATCCAACTGCTTTGACTTTGGAAATAGTAGTTTAATGCTGCTTAGGCGTTCTGTATACGTGACATAGAGTAGCACACACTGATATATAGCTGCATGGAGTTACATTTCCCGCTCCACAGCAGCAGGAAGTGCTCTGAAATGTAAGTCCCAGTTTCCAACCCATATAGCACATGTGCCCGGCCTCTTGAATATGTTGCTGCAGATCTGGCCCGCATCTCACTTTAGGTTCACAATTAATTTTGGCCCTGCACCAAAACCCAAAAGATGGGAAACTGTTTCACAAACTGCAATTGCGCGACACTCAGATTAGATTTTGGCAGATTTGCTGATTTTTAGACTCAGACATTTAAAACAGAGTTTGCTTATTCAGTCATTCTATGATGGGTAAGGAACTTTTTTTGCAGACTTTTGTCAACATTTGTCGATGTTTTTGACATGGTTGTCGCTTTTGTTTTAGACATTCTTGACTTGTCGTTTGTGTTGCTTTTTTCAACTTTTTGTCATTTTTTAAAAGAAAATTTTGTTGCCTTTTTTTCAGACATTTTGTCGCATGTTTCTGTTAGTTTTTACAATTTTGGACGTTATTTTCACGTTTTTTGCTTTTTTCGATCTTTTGGATGCATTTTCCAATGTTTATGCCCCTTTTCTGACATTTTTGTTGCTTTTCTCAATGTTTTTGTCACTTTTTTACATCCTGTTTTGTAACAGTTTTGTAAAGATTTTTAGGCAATCTGTTATCAACTATCTTGAAAAATAGCTTATATAGCTGCTGTAAATGGAGCATGACCCCGGACCCCCTCTAGATTTTGGCTGAGCCCCCAATGTTTACAACATCTGGCTCCGCCCCTGCAGAAAACCCTTCCTTCTCTTGTCTTCCTGTTATCTGAGTCAGGATGTGTGTGTCTCCTGTGTAGATCCTGGTCCACAGTAACCGTCTGTCGGAGCGGATCAGTGTCCTGGAAGGGGAAGTGGACGAGGTCAGCTGTCCTGACATGGTGGACGTCATTGTCTCTGAGCCGATGGGATACATGCTGCTCAATCAGAGGCTTATGGAGAGCTTCTTGCGAGCCAGAAAATGGCTCAAACCCAACGGTAGGAAGAAGATAGAAACGCGTCAGAAAACCTCCAAATCCAATGTTTGAATAATGCAATAAATACAGGCTTTTTTTTCTCCGTCTTTCCCCTGTTACCGTAGCTAACATTAGACGAAAATGTCAAAAGAAGCGACAAGAATGTCGAAAAAGGCAACTAGAGCCGACACATAAACGGAAACGGCGATAGAAACTATGAAAAAAGCAAGTGACGTGTCGAAAAAAACAACCAAACGTGTTCGACAAACATCAAAAGCGTAAAAAAATGCATTAAACGTTGAAAGAGGCCTCTACAGCACGAACAATTTTTTGGTTTTAAAAAGCAAATAAAAAAAAAAAGCAACCACAAACATTTGGGGAAAAATGCAAAAAGAAATGGGAAAACAGTGTCAGAAACATTGAAAAAATAAACAAATAATCATAAAGAAAATAGAATGTTACAACTATGTTTTTTCCAAATGATGCTTAGATTTTTTGGCATTCTGTTGTCAGATATCTTGAAAAATAGTTTATATAACTGCTGTAAAGAGAGCATGACTGTAGGATTGGGCTGAGCCCCAAATGTTTACGTCTGGCTCCACTCCTAGTTTGTGTCTCTGACTGTATTTCTCTCTCTAATGTTTTCTGTCTCTTTCGCTGTCCATTTAGCTCTCTCACTCTCTCTCTCTCTCTCTCTGCAGGTCTGATGTTTCCCTCGTTTGGAGATCTTCATCTGGCTCCCTTCAACGACGAGCAGCTCTACCTCGAACACTACGCACGAGCGAGTTTCTGGTTTGGGCACACGCATGCATGTGCACGCATAACTCCATGCATGAGGACACAAACACACTGGCTTTCTTTCTTTCCCCTCAGACTCTGTGTCGCTCACGCAGACACACATGTTCAGGGCTTGACCTCAGTCAGCTATGTTTCCTGTTGGGTGTAAAACGCTTGGGTTCAGGTCCAGTCCTGATTCACAGCAGCAGTGTGTGTGTGTGTGTGTGTGTGTGTGTGTGTGTGTGTGTGTGTGTGTGTGTGTGTGTGTGTGTGCGTGCATGCGTGTGTGCGTGTGTTCATAGGGGTGGACACAAAACAGGGGGTCTGGGGGGTCCTCCCGCAGAATAGTTTTTCCGACGTGAACCCAATGTCCTTCATTTCTCCAGGAAATAATTAAGTTGATCATAATGATAAATTCTGCCAGAAAGAGTAGCACTAAACTATGTATAAGAAAAAGGTGTCTTACTTTCTTATTGTTTAATATAGGAGCCCATCGCCAAGACTTGAGAGAATAATTTTCTAAAGTAAAAATGTGTTTACCGATATTGTTTTGTGTGTCAATAAAATTCAAATAATGTGAGATTAAAGTTCCTATGACATGCTGCTTTTTGGATGCTTTTATATAGGCCTTAGTGGTCCCCTAATACTGTATCTGAAGTCTCTTTTATATAGACCTTAGTGGTCCCCTAATACTGTATCTGAAGTCTCTTTTATATAGACCTTAGTGGTCCCCCTAATACTGTATCTGAAGTCTCTTTTATATAGACCTTAGTGGTCCCCCTAATACTGTATCTGAAGTCTCTTTTATATAGACCTTAGTGGTCCCCTAATACTGTATCTGAAGTCTCTTTTATATAGACCTTA
Source organism: Perca schrenkii (assembly GCA_025617405.1). NCBI lineage: Eukaryota > Metazoa > Chordata > Actinopteri > Perciformes > Percidae > Perca > Perca schrenkii. Next base: position 14,408,356 of record CM046810.1, read on the forward strand.
GTGGTCCCCTAATACTGTATCTGAAATCTCTTTTATATAGACCTTAGTGGTCCCCTAATACTGTATCTGAAGTATCTTTTATATAGACCTTAGTGGTCCCCTAATACTGTATCTGAAATCTCTTTCGCGAAATTCAGTCTTGTTGCAGAATTACAGCCACTAGAGCCAGTCCCACAATGAGCTTTCTTTAGATGTGCCATTTCTGTGTCTGTAGCTTTAAATGCTATTGAGGAGGAGAGAGGGGGGGCAAGGTGGAGAGTGGGGGTGTGGCCTTGACCAACTGCCACTTTGCTCGTTTGCAAGCCATGATGTCTCTCTCTTTCTCATGGGTGTGCCAAATTCTCTTGGCGGGCAAGGCAGAGAAAGGGGAGGTAACTTTCCCCCTTATGACGTCATAAGGAGGAGATTCCAGATCGGCCCATCTGAGCTTTCATTTTCTCAAAGGCACAGCAGGATACCCAGAGCTTGGTTTACGCCTATTGCCATTTCTAGCCACTGGGGGACCATAGGCAGGCTAGAGGAGCTCATGTTAATGTTAAAAAAACTCATAAAGTGAAATTTTCATGCCATGAGACCGGCATCAATCTGGTACAAAAACAAGAGGCCAGATCCATGAAGAATCTATGCTCTTGTAAAACAATGGTGTGTGCTTGTAAGCAATTTACCCATAAACCCCTCGTCTGTATGGATATGAATGGTGATAGCACAAAGCATGGTAAAGGAGAACCGGGTATAGTTTACAAATGGTCAAAACACAAAATCAACTACACTTGGAAGAAATAAATGTGTAAAATAACAGAAAAATGATCTGGCAGCTCATTACCCAGACTTTGTCCTGTACCTAAAAACGAAAATTTTGTTTGTAGCTATACAGAACATTTTTTAAAATCTCGTACAAGGCTGCTCAGTTAGTATAGTTCTCAAATGAAATCTGTTCTTTAATTAATGTAAAGCTTTTTTGTGAGGCTTTTGACACTTCTCGAGATGCTTTTTTCAACGCTTTTGTCGCTTTTTTACACTTTAAACTTTTTTTTGGCACTTCTGACTCTCACTAATCCAAGTGCTGGTTAATAATTTACAATAATGGCGTTGCGAGCACGGATAAAGTTCCCGTATGCTATCCGAAATGTAAATAAACAGAAATACAACTGTCAAAACACAGATAATTCTTAGAGTGTAGAGCATATATTTGAGTCAAAGAAATATAGCAAAAGTGGTTACCAGTGTTAAACTTTTCTATCTATACGAGGTAGAGTACAAGGTATTGATCAACTTGAAAAATTTCTACCCAGGTGGATAATAATATTGGGTTCCATTTACCTCGGAACTCGAAAGCTGGAGCTGGGAATGACGTCACCCGAGTTGAATGCGTTCCATTTACAAGTCGGATTTTCATTGTTTTTATTAGCTCTATCCCGGTTAGCCATTGTAAGCAATGCCTATTTATAACAACACATTGCACAGCGTAGCGACATGTCCACTGATAGAATATGGACAGCACTGTGTGTACGACTGATTTAATGATACACAAATAAGACGGAAGTGTGTATAACTGTTATTCAATTCAATTCAATTCAATTTTATTTGTAGTATCAAATCATAACAAGAGTTATCTCGAGACACTTTAGAGATAAAGTAGGTGTAGACCACACTCTATAATTTACAAAGCCCCAACAATTCCAGCAATTACAGTAATTCCCTCAAGAGCAAGCACTGCGACAGTGGCGAGGAAAAACTCCCTCATGGGAAGAAACCTCGGACAGACCCAGGCTCTTGGTAGGCGGTGTCTGACGGGCTGGTTGGGGATATGATGAACAGTGGCGATAATAGTCAAATTAATAATGGAACAGTTACTTCAAATGGTAGTCGTAGTTCATGTCATATCAGGGCGCTGCAGGGCGTTACAGGATGTAGTGTGGCCCAGCAGAGCATGGATGGACGTAGCAGGAAGCAGCAGGGTTCAGCAGGATGCAGCATGACATTGCAGGGCACCGCAGAGCTTAGCAGGGAGTGCAGCAGGACCACGGCGACAGCTGCAACCAAAATCTTGGTGCCAACATTCTCCAAGGAAATACGCTGGGTGAAAAAACATAAGGACTCCGGGGAGTAAACTCCCCAGAAGCTAGGATTAATAACAAGCATTTCTGGGACGGGATGCACACAAATGGTAATAGAAAGGGAGAGGAGAGAGCAGCTCAGTGTGTCAAAGGAAGGAAGTCCCCCGGCAGTCTAGAACTATAACAGCGTAACTAAGACAGGTCAAAAGGAGAGGTGGCCTGTTCAGGCTTGGAACTCTCCCCTGCCGGATTGGGCTGTGCTGGCCTGCCTCCCTCTACTTTTTGTTATATTATTAATCTAACAACTATAAAGAGAAGCATGTGGGCCTGGTTAGGCGGACGCTGCAACTCCTCACTCCCTAACTATAAGCTTTATCAAATAGGAGAGTTTTAAGTTCATTCTTAAATGCGGTGGCAGTTTCTGCCCCCCAAACCCAGATTGGGAGCTGGTTCCATAGGAGAGGAGCCTGATAACTGAAGGCTCTGGCTCCCATTCTACTTTTAGAGACTCTAGGTACCACAAGTAACTCTGCATTCTGGGAGCGCAGTGCTCTAGTGGGACAATAAGGTATTAGGAGCTCTTCTAGATATGATGGTGCTTGACCATTTAGAGCTTTGTAGGTCAGGAGAAGGATTTTAAATTCAATCCTGGATTTTACAGGAAGCCAATGCAGAGAAGCTAATACAGGAGAAATATGATCTCTTTTCTTAGTTCTTGTGAGAACACGCGCTGCAGCATTCTGGATCAGCTGGAGAGTCTTAAGGGACTTTTTTGAGCAACCTGACAACCTGTGTTATATATCTTTTTTGTGCATGTTATAGGTTTACAAAGTGAAAAAGTCCAAAGTCCACCCCAAAGGGACTGTGCCCAGTGGAAATTGGTGTGTGTTTGCAGTGTTTTTATGTAACAAAGTACAAATACTTTTATAAAGAATTCTTAGAATTTGAGAAAAATTTTTTTTTTTACTTTTACTTAATACTTAAGTACATTTAATATCAGAAAATTGCCTTTGATACTTAAGTACAGTAAATATCAGATGCTTTAAGACTTTTACTCAAGTAATATTCTAAAAGGAGACATGAACTTCTCCCAAAGTAATTTCCTGGTAAGATACTTGTACTTTTACTCAAGTATTGCTTTCATCTACTTTATACAAGACTGTGTGTGTGTGTGTTTGAAAAAAGCAACAGAAAGAGACTAAAATAGCAGACTCAAACTAATGTGATCCCTGTTGGTTCTCCAGGCAGCAGAGAAACCTCTACGGAGTGAACCTGAGTGCTCTTCACAGCGTTGCAGTGGACGAGTTCTTCAGGCAGCCCATAGTGGTACGTTCAAGCAAAACACCCTTCACTTTGTTTGACTTTATGTTGTGAAAAATGCGTGTTTCTTTTTTTTTTTTTGTCAAGTCAACTTTATTGTCATTTCTGCAATATGTGCCATACATTCAGAGCAATTGAAAATACATTTCTCTCCAACCCATGGTGCAATAAGGACACATACAACAAGTATAATATAAAAAAGATAAGAAATATATACAAAGAAGATAAAGAAAGATAAGTTACATAGACAATTAAAAAGATAAGTAATATGTACATACAGTAATACATTCTAAATAATGCAAATGTAAGGAGAAATCAAACAGTACAGAAAACTAAAGATAAAGATATTGAAAGAGTTCCTGAATGTCTTTATTATAAAGTGGCCAGTGCTGATCCTGATGGGGGGTGGGGGCTGGGGGTTAAACTGTTCGCCAGTCTGGTGGAACAGGCTTGGATGCTCCGGTACCGTCTCCCAGATGGCAAGAGGCGGAAGAGGCTGTGTGAGGGGTGGCTGAGGTCACCCACAAATGCTTGTTGCTTTGAAGGTGAGGCGGGTTTGGTAAATGTCCAGGAGTGAGGGGAGAGGGATACCAGTGATCAGCAGCCTTCACTATGCGCTGCAGGGCCTTCCGGTTGGAGGCGTGTGCAGCTCCCGTACCACACAGTGATGCAGCTGGACAGGATGCTGTCAATGTCAATAAAATGACATCACGTCCTAGTGGAGATCTCAAAGTTTCAAAAGACACAAAAGACAACGTTTATAAAATTAGCACAAAAATTAAGGAAATTTGTGTTTGGTAGATTATTTCTCTGTAGTAACAATGCTTTTTGGCAATAAATCTTATACCGTTGGAAAGCCTGTGTAGTTCCCTTTCAAATTCATTTGTGGGATGAGCAGCAGCGCTCAGTATGTGGGTTGCGCCCATGAAAAATTCGGCAAATCTTCTCTGCCAATGCCAAACAGCTTATTCTGCCATTGACTCGTTTGGTGGATTGGATGACTGAAGTTTGAAGAAACAAGACATATTGGCAATTTTAACAATTTATTCATTTCACAAACAGGAGCCTCAGTAGCGTGCGGAAAACCATACACAGCCACGACAGCCTGGCACCTCCTCCTCATGCTGGTCACCAGCCTGGTAACACACTGCTGTGGGATGGCATCCCATTCTTCAACCAGCATTTGTCGCAAGTCAGCCAACGTGGTTGTGCTGGTCACTCTGGCACGAACAGCACGCCCAAGCTGATCCCACAAGTGTTCAATGGGGTTGAGGTCAGGACTGTTGGCAGGCCATTCCATCCTCTCCACTCCCACATTCTGGAGGTAGTCTCTGATAAACCCCGCCCTGTGGAGGCGAGCGTTGTCATTTTGGAGAATAGAGTTTGGTCCCAGACTGTGGAGATATGGGATTGCCACTGGTTGCAGAATCTCATCTCTATATCTCTATGCATTGAGATTGCCTCCAATGATGACAAGCCTCGTTTTTCCAGTGAGGGAGATGCCGCCCCACACCATCACACTGCCTCCACCAAAAGGTGTTACTCTATCGGTTCAGCAATCAGCATCGCGTTCTCCGCGTCTTCTCCACACTTTGACCCTACGATCCAACTGCCGTAGGCAGAATCTGGACTCATCACTGAACACAACGTTCCTGTGTCAAGTGACAAGTGTCAATAGCAACAGCAAAATAACCTGTTTGGCAATGGCAGAGAAGCAAATTTTTAATGGGTGCAACCCACGTACTCTGCGCTGCTGCTCATCCCACAAATGAATGTTCCTTAGACATGGGGCACCATTTGAAAGGGAACTAAACAGGCTTTCCAACGGTATAAGATTTATTAACAAAAAGCATTGTTACCAAAGAGAAATAATCTAACAAACACAAATTTCCTTACTTTTTGTGCTAAGTTTATATATGGATTCCATTTTAATTTAATTTTATAAAAAATATTGTTTTTTGTTTTTCAGGACACATTTGATGTGCAGATCCTGATGGCCAGGTCTGTGAAGCACTGCATCAACTTCATGGAGGCTAAAGAAGAAGATTTACAGCGGTCAGATGCATAATCACCGGATATTTGACTTTTCAGGCTTTTTTTTTGTTTTCTTGCTTTTTTCAAAGTTCATCTTCGTCACTGTTGCTGCCAGTATGGACATGAATGTGAATCAATCTTAAGCCCAGTTCAGACCAAAGATTAACGAGACAAGTTGAACTTTTGTCTCCTTTCAGTGCGGTGTAGACCTCCCAGTTTACACCAGTGAGACGACACGTTGTATCATCTGCATAAAAATGACTCTCTCAGGGTTTCCACGGGATCTGAAAAAGTCTGAAAAAGTCAAACATTTCAAAATTTAGGGCCTTGAAAAGTCTTAAATTCACTGATGTGTTGCATTCTAGGTCATAAATTATTTTCAACAGGTATTCATTTTCCTAAGTCAATGTAACGCTACCTCTTTTTATTTCTGTGGTGTTAGAATAGAATTTGCTGAATTACCACAACAAATGAGACCAAAAATGCAACTTATTTTGCAGCCAATCTAGACACCTGTCCTATAATACCAATGAGGAAATCAGGGAATTATTTCAGACAATGTTTCCGGACATCTGACTTTGTTTTTGATGTTGTGATATACGTCTTAAATTTCATTCTTAAAGGTCTTAAAAAGTTCTTGAAAAATTCTTAAATTTGACTTGGTGAAACCTGTAGAAACCCTGCACTTTTTCACATTTATGACTGAGGCTAGTGATAGTGAGATCCATGCTATTGCTTCATTTCGAGTACTAGTTAAAATAACGATTCAAAATTAAGAAACGCTTCCTGAGACTTGTGTTTGATTCTTCCAGAATAGAGATCCCCTTTGTGTTTTCCCTGCTGCAGCCTGGTCTGGTCCACGGACTCGCCTTCTGGTTCGACGTGGCCTATTTGGGATCCAAGTAAGAAATACACAGCTGTTCTAGTTTTACATATTTTGTTGCTTTGATAGATCCATGGCGTTTTTCCGACATTTCTGGCCATTCTTTCTATGCTTTTTTTTGTTGTGGACATTTTGCACATTTCTCTAAGGTGTTGGCACTTTTTCTGACATTTTTGACAGAAATGGAAGACGTTTTTATAGAATTTTTACATTTACATCCATGTTTCTTACCTACAGGGAAGGAAAGATCTTATACCAACGAACATGCCATCAGATTTGTTTTACCTGTTTGTGCAGGTCTACAGTGTGGCTGTCCACGGCGCCCACAGAGCCTCTGACCCGCTGGTATCAGGTCAGATGTTTGCTGCAGACGCCGCTTTTCGCCAAGCTGGGACAGACGCTGTCTGGGACTGTCTTGATGGACGCCAACAGCAGGTACACCGGTGCTGCCAGCCAGCCTGCTCTCTGACATGTTTCCCTTTAAACCAGGGGCGGGGCCAGACGCTGTAATCATTGGGGGCGGGGCCAGACGTTGTAACCATTGGGGGCGGGGCCAGATGCTGTAATCATTGGGGGTGGGACCATACGTTGGAATCATTGGGGATAGGGCCAGATGCTATATTCACTAGGGGCGGGACCATATGTTGTAATCATTGTCGCTTTTTCCGATGTTTTTGTCTGTTTTGTCGCTTTTTCTGACATATTTCAGATTTTTTGGCAGTTTTCTGATGCTTTTGACACTTTTTCTGCACTTGTCAACGTTTGTTTGTTTTTCGACAGTTTTCTTTGTCACTTTTCACTTTATCCAACGGAGAAAACTTTTGGGGCTGGAGCCCCAGAAGCTCGGCCCTGCCTCGGAAATCCTTGTTTAGATCACCTGTTGTCCGTTAGAATAATAATCTTTTCCCACGTTCCAGCCAGAGCTATGACGTTCACATCACCGCCACAGTCGACCAATCAGGCTTCAGATCTGGAAACGTCCTGGACCTCAAGAACCCTTTCTTCAGGTAACCCCTTTATTTCCCTCTCTGATAATTCAACAACAGAACCAGATGCTTTTAGGTTGAACTCCGGCACTCATTGTTCAGTAATCTTCAGTAAGTAATCTTCAGTAAGCCGGCTTCGTGTCAAGGCCATTGTCGTAAGAGGCAGAGCCAAACGTTGTAAACTTTGGGGATTCATGCTTCATTTACAGCAGCTATATGAATTAATTTTCAACATATTTAATCACAGAATGCCTACAAATCTGTAAAGCATTTGGGAAAAACATGAATTAGAAACATCCTATTTTGTGTGCTTATTTGAAGCTTTCAATTGTTTTTTAAACTTTTTGTTGAAGTTTTTGTCCTTTATTTTCCTGATGTTTTTGTCGCTGTTTTGCCTTTCTTTTCAAAGTTTTGTCATTGTGTTGACGTTATGGATCCTTTTTCCAATGTTTTTCATAGTTTTTTGAAAAGATTTGTTGCCTCTTTTCTAGATTTTTGTCACCTTTTCGACATTTGCTTTTTCCGATGTTTTAGTAGTAAAGTAGTGTTCGGCCTCTTTTAGTCCACTGCTTTTCTGGCAAAAAAAAAAAAAAAACATTTCAGTGACAACCAAAACTGTGAATGTGTGTAGGATTTCGTCTTGGTAAAGACCTGCGGACCGTCGGAGACCGGGACGTCTCCCCTCCAGGATGAAGAGCGAAGATAATGGAGGTAAACCCTAAACATAGGAAACATAACCCCCGTCAACAAATGATCTAGAGTCTATACTTTATAGGCCTTATTTTCGAAGTAATCCATATAAGATTTTTTTACTGTAGTGTCAAAAATCTGCATAGATTTAATGCTAATTATTCTCTCCATTACCCTAGGAGCCTCATCATGAATCATCAGATGACTCCACACAACATAACTCAAACACATCGGTTCTGAACGTAACGCTCTGTTACCCTGACTCATCTTCAGGGGTGTGAACGTCAGACAGACGTCTGCTTGTACTGTATTCATACATGGAAATAAACCTGTAAAAAGTTCACTTATACACATTCAAAAGACTTTCTTTTTATTTGTCGCTTTTTTCGACGTCATTGTCAGACTTTGCAGTGTTTTTCTGCAGTTTTTTTTTCAAGGTTTTTCAATGTTTCTGTTGCTTTCTGCAATGTTTTTGTTGCTTCATTCAATGTTTTTTTATCCCTTTTTTCCCCTGTATGCACCACATTGACGGCCGATGTATTAGAACGCAGCTGGTCGAGTAGGGAGTTTTTTTTGGGGAGGATCAGTGGGCGTTAAAACACTGGATTTTTAAAGCCGGGGAGCAGAGTTCGCTTCCCGGGGGGGAACAAAAGAGTTTCACCCAGGAAATGCGTGTTCGTTGGGAGTGTTTTAATCCAAATGTGAATGTTAATGTTTTACACTGGGATTTTTGTCCCTGTAAACGCCCGGAAATCCCCCTAATTTTCAGCCTGTGAACGTTGCGTTCGTCTGTGCCACATATTGTCGGAAACGAACCATGACGTATGTGGAGAGCTCCCGCGGAGGTGTGAATGGCTCTAATTAGAATATGAATAGCAGCGATGCGCGCCTGGCCAGAAAGTGTCTGGCCTGGCTAGAATTTCCTCACTCACTATTGGATGGAACCGCTACTTTTAAACAAGAAAAATCTCTCATGATTGGTTGGCAGGTCTGTCATGGGTTAGGCTATTGGTCACCCTGGGCTATTATTATTATAATTAACTATGTATATATATATATATATATATATACCTCCCCCTTTCTCTGCTTTGCCCGCCCAGAGAATTTGGCCCACCCATGAGAGAGAGACATCATCGCTTTCAAACGAGCAAAGTGGCAGTTGGTCAAGGCTACATAACCCCAGCCTCCACCTTGCCCCCCCACTCTCTCCTCCTCAGTAGCTACAGAAATGGCACATACTAAGGAAAGCTCATTGTGGGACTGGCTCTAGTGGTTGTAATTCTGCACCAAGGCTGAATTTCGGGAAAGAGACTTCAGATACAGTATTAGGGGACCACTAAGGTCTATATTAAAGAGACTTCAGATACAGTATTAGGGGACCACTAAGGTCTATATAAAAGAGACTTCAGATACAGTATAAGGGGACCACTAAGGTCTATATAAAAGAGACTTCAGATACAGTATTAGGGGACCACTAAGGTCTATATAAAAGAGACTTCAGATACAGTATTAGGGGACCACTAAGGCCTATATAAAAGCACCTAAAGAGCACCATGTCACGAGACCTTTAAAAAGTTAAACTTAAAAATCTTTCCTTGTAGGCTGAAGTGTCCAACAGTCAAGGTAACTTAAAATGTGATATTGATGGGTTTTCAATGTAACTTAGTGAGTCCCACATGGTTGAGTGGGGACCTGAGTGAGTCCCTAATAAGATCTTTTTTTTTTTTACAAACTGTAGTGTCAAACTCATTTGATGTTACGTTTATAATTATTTTGTATTCATCAGGGCTCAAGAATAACGTTACATTCATAGTTTGTTATCAAAGTAGTTAAGCAGCGGGATGTTACTTCTTGTACGGCCCGGATAACAAGTGACAGGTTAAGAAGGCAGATCCAAGGAGCCCTGGATGAGCGAGTTGGTCTTTTACATAAAATAAGGTGAGCCTGCATAAGCATTCATTTTAATTAAAGTTTCTTGTTGCCCCAAATTTTCATGTTTTTTATTTTACTATTTTGTTACTGTGCCCATTAGTGGCCTATGTCACATAAGCTGAAAGCACATTTCTATTTAGGCAATTGAACACAGACTTCTTTTTTTTATGCAACGGGGTTAAAGAAGGGGGAAACACTACCAGCCCACCGGGAAAAGTCACGACTCTCCCGATTGCCACTCCGCCTCTGGTGTGCTTACAGCACCGGGTATTCCCAGTCGGTCTACCATCCAAGTACTGACCCGGGCCGACCCTGCTCAGCGTCGAAGAGCAGATCAGATTGAGTGTGTTACAGCCGGTGAACACAAGCTTTTTATAGATGGTAAAATGTAATTACGCTAGTAGTGTAGATACATTTTTGCTGTAGCTTGCTGGTAGTTCAACTACATTCATTGTTGCACAGTGATTTAAGAAGTTGAATGGCTTTTTTTTTGGAGTTACTACATTAACTTATGTTTTTCAGGATTTATTTATTCTTTCTTTGTTTTGTTCCTTGTTTCCTTCCTCCTTCAGTTCTAATGTTATTTATTCAATTATTCATATTTGTGCATACTTATTTATATTGTTCTTATAATTTATCTGTATTGATATTTATTCATGTTTTACAATGGGAGCAACTGCAATGTTACCCAAATCCCCCCCAGGGATTTCCGAAAGACAACTTTTTTTTATTATTATTTCACTTTATTACAGAACTTTCTACAACAGGGTGCATTCATAAATTCCATCTACAATGGTTAGTCCCTGGTGCATGTCCATGGTTTATAATTACAATATTATAGTCTGTATAAAGCAATGGTGTACCAGTTGGAACTCATGAATGTTTATATATTATCATCTTAACAATAATATGTTGCACTATTGGTTTAAGTCTGGATTAGCTTCAGCTCTTGTAGTTTGTTCCAGCAGGGTCCTCAAGTCCAATAGGGCATCCTGCAACACATCGATCAGTGCATCCTGCACACCATTGGCCCGATCTTCTTTGCAAGTGTTGGATAATTTAGGATGGGCCACGTGAAGTTCAATGTTATCATTCTTAATGTCATAGATGATTTCGTACCTTTCAGGTTCAGTGGAAAAACATATCCGATATCCAGCCTTGTTGTGTACCTGGTGAAAAGGGACAAAAGTGAAAAGGCAGAGGTTAGTTATTGTTGTAGCACTGAGAACTCTATAGGTGTTTGTAGTGGATCTTCTTTTGGGGCTAAGCAAGAACTTCCAGCAACATTTTCTGTTACATATTCCATTTGTATGGTGAATGATACTGGCTACCGGTACTGGATACCAGTCCTTACCTGACTTGCATAGAACTGCAAAGCGACGTCCTTGTCTAAGGTTTTATAGAAGGCGCTGTCTGTGAAGATCTCAGGCATTGAGATTTTTTCCTCAACAGCCTGCATCTTCAGAGCCCAGAGGTGGCTGGATATGTCATGGCCATCCCTTGTCTGTTAGGATGGAGACAATACAATTTGTTTACAAAGTCAAACACATATGGTAAAGGAACCCTGTGGAGTTCTCTTCTCCATGATTCAGTTTTTTGCACTAAAGCCCATTGTGTGGCCTTGAGGTTTAACACATGTTAGATGTATTTCCTTCCTTAAAACAAAACCTGGCCTAAAACTAACCAGATTCATCCTCAAAGTTTGGATCCTGCACTGTTTACAATCAGGTCTTCTTCTTCCCTACCATTGCTGGTGCATTTCAGGAATGTATATTACAGTTACTGCTTACACATTGTAATGATGACTAATAATCTAGAGCACCATCCTCTTGTTTCCTATTGGATCAACTTCTGCTGCTGCCAATCACAGGGTCACTTTTAAGGAGAGTGAAAAAAGGGCATTTACTATCTAACTGGGACATTTTGGGACCGATTGGTGGGGATTTTCTATGGAAAAAGTATACACAGCAATACACTCAAATTACGTTTAACCATATATCCGGCTAATTCAAAAAGCTCACATTACTGTATTGTGTGATCAGTTAACTTCATTTATTGAACAGACAGATTCAATTTCGGGTCTACCCTATGTATTGTTATCCATTTAATCACGTTTTATTTGTTACATTCATAGTGACGGGTACACACACACATACACTCAAACTCCCACACACATTTTTCTGCTTTGAATTGGATACTATTGTTATTATTGTTGTTAATAAAATAAAATAAAATCCACATCATCTCTCTGACCGGGGCCTATTGCACAAAAGTAGAATAAAGAAATCCACGATAAATGAAAAAGCGCAGCTTGACTTAGTGTGGTCCACTCATTGCGGCTCAATCGGTTGCACGTTTGCCGAGCCAGGATAAATAGGTGAAGCTTTGTTAAGCCAGGTGTAGATAGCTGGGATAAGTGCACGTTCACGCATTTCTTAAATAGACCACGGTATCGATCACAGATTTACTGATGCAGAAATGGAAAAGACGTGTGCAGCAGCAGCTTCTAATGGAAATTTACGAGGAGGTGAAACATATAATATGCAAAAAGGGAAATACGGCTGTTATCAAACGGAAAAAAAAGCCCGACAGACAATAGCGGACCGACTGAATAGCCTACGTATGGATTTAAAAAAATCTAGGCCTACTTAGTCACTCCACGGTTTTATTGCTGTATCTGTTTGTATGTGCTACATGTGCTGGTTTTAGTGTAAAGTGTCTTTGCGTAGCCTGTAAAGCACTATATAAATAAAAAAATCTAAAATTCTTGTTCCTGGGAAATTTATAAGGACTAGGCTCAATTTCAAAGCTTATTCATAATGCGAGAATATGTTTTACAACCATATGCACAGATCTCCATAAGCTATGTCTAATTCTAAATATCTTTCAACAATTAATGGTCATACAGAACAAGCATGACTGGACGAAAAACTAGAAAAATAAGTGACTTCAATACACACTGTAAGCATATCTGTAAAACAATATAGCCTGTTATTATTCATGTTTTTTTTTTTCTCACTCCCAAGATGACAAGTGACAGCACCAAAATAAAATGATTAAGAAGCTTTGTGGCATTCCAACACATTCTCACTCCCATTTGGTAAAAAATGACATTTGATCAGGTGCCATTGTCGTCGTTATTGATGCTAAAAGTCCGCTTTTAGAGTCCGCTGCACGGTGTGGGAGGATCCCCCTGCCTCCCCCCCCTCCCCGCGTTGCACGAGCGGGGGCACATTTCACGGGGACAGCAGCGGAGGAAAAGCCCATTTCCTCCGTATCGTCCCATTTTTTACCATTACCATCTCAACAACTGTAGTAGTAGGATTTAAATCAAACTCGTGACAGCAATAGTGACAAGTAATGCATGTTAATAAAATGAAGCAGAGCACATTCAGAAGACAACGGAATAACTGTTAAACACGTTTATTTCGGATCAGAGCGGCTGCTGATTTAACACATCAGACTCCAGGATTAATCTTAGCCTGGCTGTTAGCCTGCTCTGGACCAGGCTAGCTGCAAAGAATAAATCGCCATGGTTACTTGGCTGGGTTTAATTCAACCTGCTTTTGTGCAACCAAGTCAAAGCTAAATTCATCCAGGATAACCTGAATATCCCGGCTTAATCCCTTATCCTGGTTTTGTGCCCCTCTGCTCTCCACCACTCTCCACCTAGACTCAACCCTCAGTTTATCGGTGTTTTTGGCCCCTAACGGCTCCTTCCAGGCAGCGCTGCCTGGAAGGCACTAGGATTAGGCACTGGTTAAGGTTAGGGTTAGGTACCCTGGAGGCAGCGGTCGCAGCGCTGCCTCCTGAAGTCAATTAGGCAATGGTTATGGTTATGGTTATGGTAAGGTTTGGGTTAAAACACAGTGCCCAGGATGGGTGCTGCGAGGGGCACGGGCACAATGGGACCACTGGTGTAAATAAAACACATAAAGAACTCCTTAAAAAACCGGGTTCGGTTATATATAAAAAAAAAAGAAAAAAGGCTGTTTAAAAGACGGCCAGATATTGAAAGCAGGTTAAAAGAACCACTGGACAGGGATGGACAGCAGGAGATTTAAAACTTTAAATAAAAGTTCACCTCCACAACTACCTTGGTGTCTCTCCTAGAGACATAACAAAATAAATCCATAAAATAAATAAAATAAATAAATAAATAATATATATATATATATATATATATATATATATATAGAAAGAGAGAGAGAGAGAGAGAGAGTTATGTAAATAGTTAAATAGCCCGGCGTCCCAATACAAATTATTCTATCCCAATAATAAAAACATCTTATTTAAACTAAAAAGTTATAACATTTTAAAGGGGTCATAAATACTGTGTGAGTTACTTGCCTTTGACGATAAAAAAATATAGACACATACCCATTGCCGTTGGGGGCAAAAAAAACCATTGAGCCAACCCTCACCTCACCTGATGATCTCACAAATCACCTCAACTCCACCTTGTCTACCTCGCTCAACACCCTGGCCCCTATCAAAACAAAAAACATCACTTTTAACACCTCTTCACCCTGGTACACACCTGCACTCCGGAAAATGAAACAAACTGGCCGCCAACGTCTGACAATAAAATCATCTCTCACAGTCCAACATGAAGCCTACAAACTCCACCTCACGGCCTACAAAGACTCCCTCTTTGCTGCTAAAACTGCCTACCTCGCCACCATCCTCACCAACCCCTGTCAAAACCCCTGAACCGTCTTCTCCACAGCCTTCCATACCGTGAGCCGTAACATCCTGCTCACCAGACTCAAAGACCTCAGTATCGAAGGTACTGCACTCAGCTGGCTCCGCTCTTACCTTTCCAACAGATCCCACTTCATCTCTCTCCATAACCACACCTCTGCCACAGTCACTCAAGGTGTTCCCCAAGGCCCCGTACTCGGCCCCCTCCTCTTCATCATCTACATCCTCCCTCTTGGTCAGACTTCCAATGTTACGCCGATGACACCTAGATCTACCTCAGCACCAAATCCCCCCACAATCTTCCCCTCTCCCACATCAACTCCTGTCTGTCAGCTATTAAAACCTGGATGCAACACACACAACTTCCTCAAACTCAACAGCGATAAAACAGAATTCCTCCTCATAGGCTCCAAATCCACACTCAGCAAAATCAATAACCCCAGTCTCCCCATCTCCCCAGCCCCATAACCTTGATGTGATCTTTGACTCCACCCTCTCCTTTGAGCCCCATATCCGTCATGTCATTAGAACCTCCTTCTTTCACCTCCGCAACATCGCCAAAATCAGACCCTCTCTCACACCCCCCGCTGCTGAAAGACTCCTTCAAGCCGTCATCTCCTCCCGACTGGACTACTGCAACTCACTTCTTCTCGGCATCAGCTCTACCAACATCAACCGACTCCAACTGGTCCAGAACTCAGCCGCCCGACTCATCATCCGCTCCAAATCCAGTTTTGAGGAAAGAGCATTCTCCAGGGCAGCTCCCAGGCTCTGGAACTCCCTCCCCCAAGAGATCCACACCTCTGAGTCCCTCACCATCTTCCAGTCTCGCCTCAAGACCCATCTCTTCACCACTGCCTATCCCTAGCCCCACGCCCGTACCCATTTCATCTGTGCCTGAATCTAGTTTTGTTTTGTTTGTCTTTATTATCTATACCTACCCTGTAAAGCGACTTTGAGTTCGTGAAAAGCGCCATATAAAATCAATTTATTATTATTATTATTATTATTATTATTATTATTATTATTATATATTAATATTGTTATTAGTTTGCAATCACTTATGTTGTCATATTATTCTCTGTATCTTAACAATATTTTGGTGGAGGCTCCACATAAGCCTTCTGAATTTTCTGCCTCTCTGCATTGCATGTTATTGGTTACCTTTGAAATGTTTTGTATTTAAAATTGTTTGGTGGGGTAGTGTAAAAGGACAACTGTTTATAACAAACCAACAGTTATTGCTAAAAGGCATCTTTACGTTGAACATAAACCGCACATACACTGAACTGTAGTGTTGAGTGGTTCTGTTGAATGATACTCACCAAGTTAGTGTGCCATTTGTGTGCCTTTATAGCCTTCTCCAATAAATCAACCTTCTCTGAGTTCTGCGGAAAACAGGAAGAAGAGAGGAATGTTACAACTTATCACTTGTAGTTGGTTAGTGTTTATTATTGTTTGATTTCTGTTCATAAATAGTATAATATAAAGCAACCCAAGTCTCTCTGATATCAACACATTTTTCATTAAATAGAGTTACATTATAAAAGAGTTGCATTACAGGTTTCCCTCTCTTCAGACCTGTTTGTTAGGGTCATCAAAGGCCTTGACAAAGGTAACTGAGGCAGGCAAGTTTATATTGGTAAAACCCAAACGGCCCAGTCTGAAGGTACGCATGGAGACAGATTCCAACGCTACAGGGATCTGCAGGTGTTTTCTGACAAAAGAAAGGAGATTAATGTTTTTTAACAAACTGTGTTTCAACATACAGAGCCCTGAATCTTGTTGACCAGTCAAAAAAAAAAAATACTGGAGCTCAGCAAAACACAGTGAGTATAATTTTTCTACTAACTATCCAGTTTGATTTTGCTGAGGGCATTTGTTTATCCATTACTCAAGTTTCTGATGGGGAAATGTAATGTAATCATTCTGTTTCTTTAACAATAAAGCCCTGATTTTAAGCACAACCTGAATGTGTGAATCAATTTCATTTCAGTTTGACAAGATTCCCTGTTGCTGCCTGACTGTATGGTCAAGGTTTTGTATGCAATCTTCACAACTCTAGTTAACCTTGGTTAAATAATACTACAGTAATATAAAGCCTGTACAAAAAGACAGTCCATCTCCACATGACTTTTAGGCACCTCACCTGTAGTAGGCCAGCTGTATCGCCATCTGTATGAAAGCATCAGGGCTCAACTTGAAGGCCTTTATAAGATTTTTCCCAAAGTGTTTGAATACCGTAGTCCTCATATCCAGGTCTTGTGCCCGTCTGTGGTGGTGGGAATGGGAGACATTTTTGGACACTTAGACCTTTCTTGACTAGTTTGACAGATGTTTGAAGAAGTGTTTGACAGCACTGGAACATTTCATTGTCATTGAAGGAACCACACTAAGCTAGTTTGAGCCACATTTACCAGATCTATTTCACTTTGTTCATGTTTAACATGAACCCTCCATACACACTAAAGTTAGTCAGGGTGTTCCGTAAGGCTCTGTGCTTGGACCTATTCTATTTACGTATGCTTCCTTTAGGCCAAATTATTAGGAAATACTGCAACAGCTTCTTCTCAGAGGCCATCAGACTCCTGAACTCAAAATAACCCCTTCACAGAATCTTCTGCAGTGAGCCACTGGACTGTGATACTACAATAACAGAGTTTATTTATATGCCAAAGTTTAACATTTGCAATAATTGTATTCATAGGCCGCCGTTTAACATGTGCAATAGATTTATTATTTATTTATTGTTTATTTTATACTCCTTTTTAGTGCTTTATTTTAATGTAAATTTAATTTTAACCACTAGCACTTTGTAGCATTTGTGTTTATTTTTTATAACTATTCTATACAGTGTACTTGTTTTAGTTTGGGCAATATTTATGAGCCAATTTTGTGCACACTAGATTGACAATAAAAGCTATACATCTATCTATAAACGTTCACTAATGCAGATGATACCCTATTATATCTATTTATCAAGCTAGAAGAAACCAATCAGTTAAATTTCAAACATTCTTAAAGGACACAAAAACCTAGATGACCTACACTTTCCTGATATTAAACTCAGACAAATCATAGGTATTGTACTTGGCCCAAAACACCTCCGTAGCTCATTATCTAAAGATATAGCTACTCTGGATGACATTGCCCTAGCCTCCAGCATCAGGAAAACAGGACTGAGCCGTGTTTCCTCAAACACTGAAACAGCTTTGATTTCCCTGATTTTATTTTTTTTAATATGATGGCTTACTTGTTACACAGACTGCTTTATATCAGTGTTGTGTCTCTGCTCGGTAGGGTTGGGTACCTTTTTGAATTGCCTTGTTGCTGAAAGGTGCTGTAGAAATAAGTTGCCTAGCCTCACAACCATAGACAGTATTTAAGAAGCTTACAACTTCAGCCTGTCAGTCAGTCCCCAGGACACCGAAACCACCGTTGTGCCTGCTTGTGTCATAGGAAGTGTAATGTCAACAGCACCGCGACTGCTTTCGGCTTGCAATTAATATCATATCACGGAGGTGTCTGCGGGAAGTTTTGAAAAACTGTAACCACACTTGAAACCACATTATCGGCACTGCCATGACTCTGTAACTTCAACAAAACTGCAGAGCCGACGTTGCTCCGTCCGCACCTCTGCACGTGCATGTGTTTGTCGGACCTCTGCTCTCTGTCAACATGCAGAGAGGACAGATAAGCTTGCGCTTACTCTCAGGTACTGAAATTTGGCACCGTTTGATTTTACGTGAACCAATACTCGGTAGTACCGACGTGATTCAGTCGGTACCAGTAAAAGTACCGGGTTCGGTACCCAACCCAGTGCTCAGTGCTATGCTGCAGATCTGCTGTGACAAGCATTTGAGGCATATGAGCACATGTCATAGATTGTTTAAATGAAGTGTTCGTGGCATTAGCTTTGTTCCCTTGTAAGATATGCTTAGCACTGCTGCTTAGTTTTGGTTGGTTTGTTTTCTTTAGGTTATTGTTGTTTGTTGCCTGCATCATTTAGTGCTTCTCTGTTAGGCCTGTTGGACCTGTTTTATATTTATTTTTATCTGCCCTCAGGAGAAGAGGTCACACGTAGATATATGCAAATTAATAGTGCAAATAACAGCTGGTTATCTGTATATCATTGTGAAAGTATTAATAACTGTTTGTTGTAAATGCCTGTGGTCAGTTAGAATTTAATGTTGTGTATTGTGCCAGTACTTCAGGCCAAATAGATATAGAGATAGGGGCCATCCAAGAAAGGGGGGGACAGTTGTAGGGAAATAGCTCAACAGTTCTACACTGCTTTTTCATTTCAACAATACGATATACTTTGAGTTCTAGCGGTAAATCTTGTCTCTGTCCTTCATTTATTGTTCAAAGTATAATAATAGACAAATTTGGGGGATTTAGCTGGTTTCTGCTGGTTTTTGCACTTGAGTAGTAAATTGCAGGGACATTGCAGCTCATATGTGGGCCACAGTAGTATCGCATTGCCAGAGCTATATCAGCGCTGTGTCAGCAATGGAGTAAGGTCTGGCTACACTGTCTATCTTTTCTGGGATAGGGAGGGAAAAACGCTCTAGCTTGTTTGTTTTTCTTTAAACCAATCCCACTACAAGAGTTTCAGCTTTGCAGTGTGGTTGAAATTCTAATACCTAGGTGAGATCTGAAATTAGGCTTCTGTCAACAAAGAGTTTATTTCTTGCAAGAAAGGTTCAATTCATCACAGCACAAGGTCTGGAAGAATGAACAAAGATACAAAAGAATTACTCGCTTTAAAACCCTCTCACAAACCGGCAGTCAGGTTAGGGGCGTAAAATTAACAGCATGACCAGCTGACAGGACATGGGAGGGGGTGAATTACTAGCCCTTGTGACTGTGTTTATCAGGAACCCACAAATTCCAAATCAACTGCAGTTGATATGGCAATAAATTATTTTAATGTTTTAAATGCACCTTTTTTAGAATAGGAGTAAAAAAAACATTAATACTGCATGCAAAAATGTTATTTGGTAAAGTATCATAAAGTGTGCATGTCTGTAAAGGGGAGAGTTGTGGGTAACATATTGAAAATCTCACCAAAATTGGCGGTTGCATCAAGCCGGGTGAATATTTACATATTGTAATGGTTTCGGGAATAGGCGCATAAAAATGGCTCGCTAGCGCCCCCTACAATATTAAAAAAATCGAGCCCCTGCAGTGCGTTTAACATAGACTAACAAAACGTGGTACACATACAGTACAGGCCAAAAGTTTGGACACACCTTCTCATTCAATACGTTTCCTTTTCATTTTCATGAATATTTACATTGTAGATTCTCACTGAAGGCATGAAAACTATGAATGAACACATATGGAATTATGTACTCAACAAAAAAGTGTGAAATAACTGAAAACATTTTAGATTCTTCAAAGTAGCCACCCTTTGCTTTTTTATTAATAAGGGAACAAATTCCACTAATTAACCCTGACAAAGCACACCTGTGAAGTTTAAACCATTTCAGGTGACTACCTCATGAAGCTCATTGAGAGAACACCAAGGGTTTGCAGAGTTATCAAAAAAAGCAAAGGGTGGCTACTTTGAATAATCTAAAATATAAGACATGTTTTCAGTTATTTCACACTTTTTTGTTAAGTACATAATTCCATATGTGTTCATTCATAGTTTTGATGCCTTCAGTGAGAATCTACAATGTAAATAGTCATGAAAATAAAGAAACACATTGAATGAGAAGGTGTGTCCAAACTTTTGGCCTGTACTGTATGTAGCATGTCAATACGTACAATGGCGGGGCGGCTATTTTGTGCGTTTTGCCATCAAAACAGGAAGTGGGTGTAACTTGAGTGTACATTGTCCAATTGGCTCGAACATTTTCAGGATTCCTAAGAGTCCAACCCTGAGGACATCTATAGACAGATATTTACTCAAAGTCGTAGCGGCCCTTAGTGGCAACAGGAAGTAGACCTAAAAGTCAAGGTGCTATAAATTAACTAACTCCTCCTAGAGATTTTTTCTGATCGACTTCAAATTTGGTGTGTGCCATTTCAAGTTATTAAAATTAAGACTTTTTGTCGAACGGTGTGGGCTTGGTGTGTCGGCCATTTTGAGTGTTTAGCGATGAACGAGAAAGTGGCTATAACTAGAGTGTACATTGTCCATTCTGCTTGAAATTTCCCATGATCAACAAGAGTCAAGGCCTGAGGACATCTACAGGCCTATATTGACTTTTGGTCATAGCGCCCCCTGCTGGCAACAAGTTAAGTCATGGTGCTAAACTTTAACAAACTTCTCCTACAGATTTCATCCGATGGACTTCAAATTTGGTGTGTGCCATCTCAACACCTTGCAGATGAAAAGTTATTAAAAGCAAAACTTTTTGTCAAACGGTGTGGCCGTGGCATGGCGGCCATTTTGAGTGTTTAGCGATGAACGAGAAAGTGGCTGTAACTAGAGTGTACATTGTCCATTTTGCTAGAAATTTCCCATGATCAACAAAGGTCCAGGCCTGAAGACATCTACAGGCCAATATTGACTTTTGGTCATAGCGCCACCTGCTGGCAAAAGTAAATCAGCATTATACTGTATAACAAACATCCAATTTACACAAAACTTTGAATGTGTGGTCTACATGTGATACTTTAACCACGTCCACTTACTCAGGCCAAGCCCCCTTTCATAACTTTTGAAGTGTTTAAGGTAGAGTCTTGTGTGAGGTATCATTGAACTCACTGAGTTCCTTTTTCATTGGTCATGGTTTGGCCCACCCCCTATGCTTTAACCACGCCCCTTTCATAACTGGTGACTCATGTAAGGTACAGTCATGTGTGACGTATCATTGAACTGAGCAAAGAGTTCCGTTTTCATTGGTCATGGTTTGGCCCGCCCCCTGTGCTTTAGCCACGCCACCTTTCACAGCTAATGAACGGTATGATGTAGAGTCTTGTGTGAGGTATCATTGAACTCAGCAGAGAGTTCCCTTTTCATTGGTGATTTTCAGTGTCTGATTGCCATGCAAATGCACAGTTGCAAGGAGCGGCGTCCGCCAGTAACCCCGACGTGCAAGGAGGTGCGAGGGCCTTTCCAACGCTGCTTGCAGCTTTAATTTATATAGTAATGTAATGCATTGCATTAGCCATTTATATTTGAATGTGGGCGTGTAGAGGGCGGGATATGAGGTTGGTCCATTTTCAGGTGGATTGTGATTTATATAGTGAACAATGCCTGCATGTCTGTAGCCTATGCAAAGTTTTATAAGTCTGATTTTTTTTTTTTTTGGTGCAAGCAATTTTCTGCTTTTGAGAGCATGTAGGCTTTTAGTATGAATCATATGCACTGTTTAGTAAATGAGACCCAGGTCACTGGGTGTTTATGTAACTATCACAACTAAAAGCTGTTCTCACATGTGCAGGTGCCGCTTGGCCTCCTCAATGTCCTTCTTGAGTTCTGGTGTGATGTTGAAGTGTAGTCTCTGGGGTTCGGGAAGCGGCTCCAAGGGACACTGCATCACCTGTGGCTTTTTCCTGTTTTCACACAAATGATACATGGGAGGGAACAGAAGGGAATTAAATGAAAAACCAAAGTCACCTAAAAATACACATAAACACTAACCAAGCACATCTGACAGCTAAAATACCAAGAGCAAAAAAAAAAGATCTGAAATGATTGTGTCTTAATAGTGCACTTATTGCACTAAAAGCATTCTTTGGTCATGTATTCAGTGGGGGTACAGAGAGTCAAAAATGTTCCAGTTGACTTTGATGAAGTTAAAACACACAGGTAGGGGGTCAAAGTTTACGATGATAACAGCGACAACACCCAAAAAACAAGTGCAGGTCTATTTTAATGTCCACAGTGCCATGGATACGCATTGCTAAGCCTCTGTCCTGATTGACACGTCGGCGTGTAGCCTGGGACCATAACTTACTGAATGATCACCCGGCTGTATGGAAAATACTTAATGTAGCGATTAAGACCCAAAACTCACAATGAAAATGTTTATTGAGGTAATAAATCAATTGAAAAGTAGTAGGTTAATTTTCTCGTAATCTCTTTACACACTTATTATTTTTCCCCTGCTGGAAATTCCATACTTTGACCATTATGTTTTACAGTCTATGGTTAGACCTCAAGAAGGGTGAGCAACACTGAATGTAAACAGAAACTTTGTTTACGTCAAAACTCCACAGGGGCACCTTTGAATAGCTCAGTATTGTAGACATGTTTGATTGGACAAAGACAGAAATCCTTTCACCGGTCCATGCCACGGCAAGATGTTATGATTTTAAACTCTATGTGTACACTTGCCTAACTTTTTATCATGTGATTATTACAGCAAATCAAAACACCTACACTTACAAAAGCGAATATAATTTTGGTCTACTTACATTAGGGGTAACAAACGTGTGCACATCTCCACAACGACTACACCATCAGCATTGACATTCGAGGTGTTAGTACCACATAACCCGTCTTCTCCAATAATTATCTGAAAAAATATTTAAACAAAAAACACAATTAGCATTACATCCCAACTTCTCATGAGTCTGTTTTTGTATGTGCAACTATGTTGCTGAAGTTATTCTAACCAACGCTTAAGGAACAAGTTTAGATTTGTTCAGCAGTTGATTGGTGCTTTTATTGTACTGATTATTATTGACTATGATTACTGGTTAACCATGATGGATCGGCTGATACAGCAGTACAACCGCATAGACTCAGACTGATGCATTTATGCAGAGAAACAAGAGAGAGAGAAATGTATTCAACAATAAAAAGGTTTCTTCTGGCTGTCTGTTTTCAAATTTGTGATATAAGTCCCAAGTGCTCGTGCCAGAAAAAAACCCTCAGTGTTTTGTGTATAATGTTCCTTTGTGTTATATCACCTGCAGCCCTTTGTCAAACCAGCGGTTTCCACTGTTCCACTGACTGCCTCCTCCGTGCAGCATTGAGTCAGTGGCATTGGTGTCAAACGTCTCACCCGGGGGCATCGCTCCATCCAAACACACTGTGAAGATGCTGCTTTGGATAGCCAACACTGACTCTTTGTTGGTCTTATCTAATAATAATACACATAATAACTTGTATAGCAGCTTTAAAACAGAGTTCACAATGTGTTTTGACAGACAAAGCAGGATATCCAGGGGTCAATATAACAACAGAGGGCTAAACAGTGGGGCTAAACGTTAGCAGGACAAAATTTGGGTGAATAAACAACATAGAAAAATAGATCTAGACAAAATAGAAAACAATAAAAAAAAACATAGCAAATAAAAATAGTCAAATAAAAAAGGGTAAAAGCATTTTGAATTCAAAGAACATATTAAGGCTCAAAAACTAAAACACTAAAAAAGTAACAAAACTGTCAAACTGTATGGTGAACTTAGTAGAATAATAAAATTTTATTTTTTTTCTTTGTATTATAGAAGGTTATTCACCCCCATTTTATATATACTAGTACTACCCCAAAATTACTTCCAGAAGGACCCCAAAGCACTCAATATGCAACTCTATATGCACACTATATCCTACTACTGACTTACTTTGTACTTCTACTTCAGAGGAAAAAATTTTACTACTACATTTATCTGGCAGAGAATGTTGCAGATTCAAAATTTGGTCACAAAATATAACAATTAAAATATAGAGTAATCACAAACATTTGCCTCCAGTAGTCTTGGACAGCATATGCCACCCAATCCGATACGTTATGAGAGCCATTCAGCAAAAATCGGCGTAAATCAACCACAATAATCTGACCGAGTATAGAGACGGACTCGCAATGGACTCAGAAAGACGGAGTCAGCCGGCTCAAAAATGTGAGTGTGTTGCTGGGGGTGGAAGAAAAGTTGGATGGCAATGAAAATAAAGAGTTTTAGAGTAACCCTAACCCTAACTGCATTTTAGTGATTTTAGTGCTGTCTTTCATCAACAATACATCTTCTTGGTTTACAGAGCAGACATATTGCTGGAAAGGACCAAAAAAACAATGCAACACTGGTACCGGCTGCCCTTAAACACGGCACTGAACCCCCAACTGTGCATGGTCATACCTCTCGTTTTGACAGCTTATTATAGAATTTACGCGGTTTACACTTCCTGCCACAACATCACCTTTCTTAATGTAGACAATAAGTTGATTTCACAGGTTCTCATAAATGAGCGCAGAGTTGTTCTCACCCTTGATGAGGTTGATGTAGGTTTTGCCCCAGATGTCACGATGCTCGGTGGCGAGGATGCCGATAGGCTCTGTGTTGTTCTCTAGTGAGGCATTGCAGATCCTCTCCAGCTGAACGCAGAGCTGATCAACTGTCAGCGGAGTCCCATCACTGTTGTACACGTCCAGCACAAAGAACTTAATCCAAAGGGAAGAAACACATGAAAGCAAGACTGGATTACCAACTGAGCAAAGCTCAAGTGCTCCCCAGGGGCTCAAGGTGTCTGTGTGGAAATTACTTTATGGTAATTTCATTTACAGTCATTATTCATAATTACAATTTGTAATTACTGCTAATGCTTGCTCTTGGGGGAATTACTGGAATTGTTGGGGCTTTATAAATTATAGAGTGTGGTCTAGACCTACTCTATCTGTAGTGTGTCTCGAGATAACTCTTGTTATGATTTTATACTATAAATAAAATTGAATTGAGAAAATTAATTACATGCTGAAAAATCTCACTGTGTTAGCAAACTTCTCATCACATAATTTAATTAGGACTCCATACGAGTGTCTCGGTGTGTTTACTTGCATTTTAAGTGACCTGAAAATGTCGTGGTTTGGGCAGAAACCTGAATTAAAAAATACATCCAATACAGCATCACGTTTTTACTGTGTAAAACACACATATATATATATATATATATATATATATATATATATATATATATATATATATATATATATATATATTTACACAGTAAAAACATATATGTACATGTATTCCTGAAACTGGGTTTTTGAAAGATTGTAAGTGTAGACATTTGCATAAAAAACCTGTTGCAGAAACACAGTGGTCTGAAAGGAAAAGAGTTTAGCTGTTGCATGCAATCCAGGGAAATAGTTATAGTTATTAATAGTTACAGATATCCTGGGGTCTTGTTCATGAGTGAGGCTAAGGGCGCTGACACACTAACCCGATAATCAACCGTTGGAAAGTCTGGCAAGGTCAGTGACTCGAGTCGGTTCCGTGTGTTCCGTGCCGTTGTCCGTCTGAGGGGCTGTCGGCCTTCATTTTGGCCGACCTGACGTGTTTAGTTGGAGACAGGGCAGTCAGGACTCACCCGGAAATGGCAAGAGGAATGAGCGTGACTAGTCTTTCAAAATCTGACGAAAATTTTTTAAACTGACCTTTGTTGATCTGAAATGAAGACAGATTCAGCAACTGCATGGCCTATTTCTCACTTAAATGTTTTCAGAAACATGTTTCAGTGAACTATTTTAGTACAATATGAGATCGTATTCTGAACAAGCCGCCATGACAGTCTGGCTTTGAATTTCCAGAGAAAACAAACCCACGTGACGCGTTCGTCCAATCAGCTGCCGGTTAAAATTTTTTGGGCAACAATACAGACTAGTGCAGCCTGCTGTTATGGAGACGTATTACGTCTCATCTCTTCGGTGTGTTCTGAGGCACTTTTTGGTCCAACTCAGGGAGACTGATCAGTCCGACTGGCTTTTCTGCCGACTGTTGGCCGTTTGTTTGGTGACCGCCTTAAGAGCATGAGGTTGATAGCTGGACTGGTGCACTGTTGGCAGTGATGTGGATGACTGTATCGGACTGTCAGGGTAAAGAGGGATGTAAGCCTGAAGGTGAAGTAGCCTACTTGACTTAGTGGTGGATGTACTGTATGTTCCAACTCTCAACTATGGTCAGCAAGGTATGGTTGTGGGTAATAACAAAAACAATGGCATCAAATGATGCCATCTTTCTTTGCAGAGTGTCTTGACTCAGCCTCATACCTTTCTCACACCAATGACCAAGGTCTGACCAGGGATATCTGACCCATGTTTCACCCTACTTTTCTCAAATCAAACCCAGCCAGTCAAAACAGGTTGACCCCTGGTCATGATAATTCAGATATAGTCTTGCATTGGCAGACCTTCCTCAATAGCCCTGCAAAGGAGGGTCTAACTAGTCCACACAGCATTCCGGGATCGAAGAAAAACAAGCTCTGGTTTATTGCCATTTCTTCAAACCAATCACAATCATCTTGGGCGGCACTAATCACCAGATGCAGCCGCGGTGTCAATGAAGAATAGCCTCGGGATTAACTTGTTTTTGAACGTGTACGTTTAAAAGTTGTTTAAGTCGTGCAACAGAAAAGTCAGATTGGAAACATAGTCTAGCTAGCTGTGTGGATTTACCCTGCAGAGATCTGAGGAGCAGTTAACCACAGTCCTCACAGTTTAGGATTCCAACACAAAGAAAGTGGAAGTTAACGGACATCCGGCTGAAATAAAGGACATCCAGCAGAATTACCAGCGGCAACAGAACAATCCCGGAAGTGGAATATGCTGCATATAGAGTACTTTAGACAACCCAGGAGCAATGCATACCAATTATCTCTCATGCTGGAAATGGCCAGGGGGGTTTACAGGTCATATTCTGTTAATATCATGTCAAATCCAATCAAATCCAGTTCAATTAATATTAAGGCATTAAGCTAAACAGTTTCTTTAAGTTTAATAATTAGGCCTGCTATGACATATTCATGACAAGTTATATTGTCTTGCTTAATGTCAAGATGTCATAACACAAAAAGCTCAACAATGCTAACTTTGCATTAAAAGGTGTCATATCTTACCGAATGACACTTAATGGCAGCCATGAACATTCATAAATACTCCTTCATGTCATGACAGGTGTCACGTCATGGTCATGGCAGAGTCATGGCAATCTTATGCACACCCCTTTAAAGAAAGCATTCTTTAAACTGTACGATGTTACAACACCTTTTAGAATTGTAATACTAAATCCCCTGAATTAGTAGAGTGTGCTTCCAACAGCAGTATTTCCAACGTGATCCAGTTTGTTTTACTTTAATTTGTATTACTTAAACAAAGAAAGGTCTGCATGTAGCTGTAGCATTCTGGAATGTCGCACCTATATGAGAACTCCACGAGGCAAGGGGGTTTCAAACTGCTGGAAGTATGAACTGTGAATCCCTATTGGTCAACGGTCACTGGACACAACAGGGGTCTGACCAGCTGACCGAAGGAACAAAAGCCTCAATCACCACTGAATCTTTGCTTTCCATCTCAACTCTGGTTGTAACAGGTCAGAGCCCAAACACTTGTGCTAAAAACTTCTATTTTCTGGAGAAAGTGGATTTAATTTCAGTGCTGGGAGCTGCTGACGAGCAACACGGACCCTTCTTCTGTTCTGTTTTTCTTCTGTGGAAATCTATGGACAGAAACAAACGGACTGAACACACAGTAAGAAGGCTTACGGTCTGGGCAGAGATAAATAGTGTGTTTTATTAATGAGTAACTTGCTAATGTTGCTATTTGTGTTGCCATTAATGTGATCTGATTAATAAGCACTACTGCTGCGCATTTGATTTATTAATCTATGATTGTGACCGCTGAGTCAAATCTATTTCTGTGAATGTATCATTTGATCACGATATTGTTGATATGTTGTGTTGAATATGTAGCTTGTTAAAACTGTAATTGCTACCTGCTAACTCCCCTTTCACATAGTTTTAGTTATTGTACTGAGTGAGATAATCAGGTTTTTCAAAGTGCCTTCCCTTTCTCAAGGGGCTTTCTTTCCTCTTTCACTAACAAACGCGCACACACACGTGCGTGAATATCTAACTGCTAGCCCATAGCAAAGTAGCTAGTGTGTGTCTCTTTGTCAACCACACGTTAGACTGAGCTAACTCAGCTTAGTCACATGGCATTGCAACCCAGCCCAATAGGGCCCTCTAAATAGCTTTCGTGCAAATAACACATAGCCTAGCTTCAATGAGCTATGTTACGCCCCAGTCTAGGGGTGCCTAGGACGCAACATAAAAAGGCCCCATCTTCCCCGTCTCCCAAGTAGCCACAAACAATTCCGTGATTAGATTAACAAAAAGTATTTATTTTACATAGAAAAATATATGTATGTAACAAATGTATAAAGCTTCAGGGTGGCCTACCATAAAAGTAACAAACAAAACAATCTTAACTGAGAGATAAGCAAGTAACCTAACAAACAAATGGGCAAAACAAAAGACAAAAGACTTACCTCCCTAACTAACAAAAACATGAGAAAACAAGCTCAACACATCTGGAGGTCCACCCTTACTAAACAAACGAAAATCAATATCCAATCCAAACCAAAAAGCACAAAAGGAGTGGCCGGTTGGGAGATTAGGAGGATGAGGAAGTGCCTGCTGTCCACCCAGACGCCGCCATCTTGGCTCCTTATAAACGGGGTGATTCCCCAGCTGCAGCCAATCACAGGGTCGGGCCTGAACTCCTCCTCCAATCCACGGATGGCTATGGCACACCTTCATTTGAATATATAATTAGAACAAAAGAGAAAAACACAGGGCACCCACAGCACACACACAGCAGACCATACACAAATATGACCACAGTCATAACAGCTAACGGCTAATCTGGACGTGAACGAGCAACCCCCGGGTTGCGTCACCCCCTCCTCCTTGCACACACTCTCTCTCTCTCTCTCTCACACTCACACACACACACACACACAGACACACACAGTGTCTCCCCACATGCTGGTTTGGTTTGTTTTGTTGTAGATTAAAAAAGGTATATTATATATCCGTGAACCATCACCTTATTGTGGTGGAGAGGTTGTGTGTCTCTGTGAACCTGAGGGCTGTGTTGTCTGGAGCTTTGTGCTCCTGGTAGGGTCTCCCAAGGCAAAGTGGTCTCAGGTGAGGGGCCAGACAAAGAAAGGTTCAAAAACCCTATGGAAAAACAAGGTAGAGATGGAGTGACCCTGCCCGGAGGAAGCCCGGGGCCCCCGTCTGGAGCCAGGCCCAGACGGCGGGCTCGTCGGCGAGCGCCTGGTGGCCGGGTTTGCCACGGAGTCCGGCCGGGCACAGCCCGAACAAGCTACATGGCTCCCATCTCTCCAGCCCATGGGCCCACCACCTGTGGGAGGAACCGCTGGGGTCGGGTGCGCTGCCACATGGGTGGCAGTGAAGGTCAGGGGCCTCGACGGACCAGACCCGGGCAGCAGACGCTGGCTCTGGGGACAATGATCGATTTTATAATCGTTTCATCTGATCTGAGGCCGTATGTTTTGGACACTCGGGCGAAGAGAGGGGCGGAGCTGTCAACTGATCACCATCTGGTGGTGAGTTGGGTCAGGGGGTGGGGGAAGACTCTGGACAGACTTGGTAAGCCCAAACGTGTAGTGCGGGTAAATTGGGAACGTCTGGAGGAGGCCCCTGTCCGACAGACTTTCAACTCACACCTCCGGCGGCGCTTTTCGTGCATCCCTGTGGAGGCTGGGGGCATTGAACCCGAGTGGACAATGTCCAAAGTTTCCATTGCTGAAGCTGCGGTGAGGAGCTGTGGTCTTAGGGTCTTAGGTGCCTCAAGGGGCGGTAACCCACGAACACCGTGGTGGACACCGGTGGTCAGGGAAGCCGTCCGACTGAAGAAGGAGTCTTTCCGGGATATGTTATCCCAGAGGACTCCGGAGGCCGTTGCAGGGTACCGAAGGGCCCGAAGGGCTGCAGCCTCTGCCGTGAAAGAGGCAAAGCAGCGGGTGTGGGAGAAGTTTGGAGAAGACATGGAGAAGGACTTTCGGTCGGCAACAAAGTGCTTCTGGAAAACTGTTCGCCACCTCAGGAGGGGGAAGCGGGGAACCATCCAAGCTGTGTACAGTAAGGATGGGACACTGTTGACCTCAACTGAGGAGGTAATAGGGCGGTGGAAGGAGCACTTTGAGGAACTCCTGAATCCGACTAATACGCCCTCTATGTTAGAGGCAGAGCTGGAGGATGACGGGGGATTGTCGTTGATTTCCCAGGCGGAAGTCACTGATGTAGTCAAACAACTCCACAGTGGCAAAGCCCCGGGGATTGATGAGATCCGTCCAGAAATGCTCAAGGCTCTGGGTGTGGAGGGGCTGTCCTGGTTGACACGTCTCTTCAACATTGCGTGGAAGTCTGGAACAGTGCCAAAGGAGTGGCAGACTGGGGTGGTGGTTCCCCTTTTTAAAAAGGGGGACCAGAGGGTGTGTGCCAATTACAGGGGTATCACACTTCTCAGCCTCCCTGGTAAAGTCTACTCCAAGGTGCTGGAAAGGAGGGTTCGGCCGATAGTCGAACCTCGGGTTGAGGAGGAACAATGCGGATTCCGTCCTGGTCATGGAACAACGGACCAGCTCTTCACTCTCGCAAGGATCCTGGAGGGAGCCTGGGAGTATGCCCAACCGGTCTACATGTGTTTTGTGGATTTGGAGAAGGTGTATGACCGGGTCCCCCGGGAGCTACTGTGGGAGGTGCTGCGGGAGTATGGGGTGAGGGGGTCTCTACTCAGGGCCATCCAATCTCTGTACAACCAAAGTGAGAGCTGTGTCCGGGTTCCTCGGCAGTAAGTCGGACTCGTTTCAGGTGAGGGTTGGCCTCCGCCAGGGCTGCGCTTTGTCACCAATCCTGTTTGTAATATTTATGGACAGGATATCGAGGCGTAGTCGGGGTGGGGAGGGGTTGCAGTTCGGTGGGCTGGGGATCTCATCGCTGCTCTTTGCAGATGATGTGGTCCTGATGGCATCATCGGCCTGTGACCTTCAGCACTCACTGGATCGGTTTGCAGCCGAGTGTGAAGCGGTTGGGATGAGGATCAGCACCTCTAAAGCGGAGGCCATGGTTCTCAGCAGGAAACCGATGGAATGCCTTCTCCAGGTAGGGAATGAGTCCTTACCCCAAGTGAAGGAGTTAAAGTACCTTGGGGTTTTGTTCGCGAGTGAGGGGACAATGGAGCGGGAGATTGGTTGGAGAATCGGCGCAGCGGGTGCGGTATTACATTCAATCTATCGCACCGTTGTGACGAAAAGAGAGCTGAGCCAGAAGGCAAAGCTACAGTCTACCGGTCAGTTTTCGTTCCTACCCTCACCTATGGTCATGAAGGCTGGGTCATGACCGAAAGAATGAGATCCAGGGTACAAGCGGCCGAAATGGGTTTCCTCAGGAGGGTGGCTGGCGTCTCCCTTAGAGATAGGGTGAGAAGCTCAGTCATCCGTGAGGAGCTCGGAGTAGAGCCGCTGCTCCTTTGCGTCGAAAGGAGCCAGTTGAGGTGGTTCGGGCATCTGGTAAGGATGCCCTCTGGGCGCCTCCCTAGGGAGGTGTTCCAGGCACGTCCAGCTGGGAGGAGGCCTCGGGGAAGACCCAGGACTAGGTGGAGGGATTATATCTCCAACCTGGCCTGGGAACGCCTCGGGATCCCCCAGTCGGAGCTGGTTAATGTTGCTCGGGAAAGGGAAGTTTGGGGTCCCCTGCTGGAGCTGCTCCCCCCGCGACCCGACACCGGATAAGCGGACGAAGATGGATGGATGGATGGATGGATATTGGTTTTAATTGACTGAAGAATTATTGATCGGCCATTGATGATTTTGAAGTTAATAAATTCTACTACAATTTAATTAGCAGTTGTCTGTGATTATTTGTGTACTTATTGTAATAATTGCTGGTTGAACACAGGTCAGTGCTCAAATTCACCCTTTCTTTTGTTCCTTTAAAGAATACCAGATAAATTAATCAAATCAATTAAGATCTGTATTTTAAAGGAACACCACCTAATGAGACTATTTCACAGTTTGATTATTGGTCCCTGACTTTGCAGGGTGGTGCCCCATTTTGATTGTTTGTCGATTTGATAAGGTATTAATAACCATGTTCATAACTTTATTTATATCGATAATCTTTGATAATTTGCCAAGGATTGAATCTGTACCCTACAAATTCCCAACACAAGGAAGTAGGCTACTCTAGTATCAATTTATGACCATTTTAGGACGAATATCTACTGTATATGAATATCTTTAAAAGTAAAGTTAGGTTTTGCTGTTCACTTCCCGACTAATTTAACAAAAAAATAGAGTGGTCTGCCGAGACAGTGCCACAGTGAACTGCACGCTGCGGAGGTGTGTGTGTCTCTTCAAAGAGAAGGGGAAAGAGAGAGAGGGAGAGAGACAGCGGCGGTACTTTAACGTTCCAACGCTGGGTTTTACAGGCAGCTTTTTTCTTTTGCCATCGCTCTGCAAAAGTTAACTCAGAGTCAACTTTGGAGAACGGACGGGGGGTTCTTCTATCCTAATTTCAAGGCTGCTGCTCTGCATTTGTGTGCTGATATCGCAAGACACTTTTTACCTTGTATCGTTTCAATCGTGGGACCACATCTCGTTACACCTCTAGAAATAACAGATTCACAATTCTTTGGGGGTTTAAATGTAGGGCATCAGTCTAGAATGCTAAACAGTCACTGTCACCAGAAATCGTAAATTGGTGGCCTATATCACTTTTTAATAGAAACCCTACAGCCAATCAGAAGTGAGTATTCACCCAGACCATGGTATAATTACGTGATGTTTCTCACCTGAGAGTTGTGTACAACAGTGATGTGTTTCTCTGCGTAGAACTCCAATGAATCTTTCTCCAGACCAGGGACAATGCAGGATGACAGAATCTGCTCGTACTGCTTCATACACAGCGGCTTCCCTCTTATATATTCAACTGGTAGTGTACCACTGCAAACATACAAACATGAAACACTAATTCACTGTCACATACAATTCTGGCCATTGATGACCATGAATCTGCCACATCCAGTGGCTGTTCAGGACCACTTTGAGTAATGTAGCTCTGCTTCTATCTTTAACATAAGTTTAGTCTATTCACCTACATAACAACAGGAAATTAGGAGGCCTACACCAGATACAATGTAGCACTGATATAGTCAGCTTACCGCTCACTTTAACATGATAAAGCGTTTGATCCACACACAATATGTTTTAATAAAGTTTGAGTTAAAACAAACTTTTGCCACAATCATTGTGCTCAATAAGATGTGTTCAGCTTGAGCCATGTCTTTTCTATGAATAATCTTACACATAGAGTTTGGTGCAAAATACAAATACTAAAGCTGATCTAACCACAGATGATAGTGTTCCTAAAAGCAAATGTCTGAACTTGGTTGAACTTCTACAAGTTCAACTTAAGTTGAGATCCAAACTCCCTTTAATGCCATTCGTATCATATTTGATACTAGACATTCAAGGACTATGTCATCTATATGATATACTTTCCTGAAAAACCTGTTGTATGAAAATGGTAAATGTTACATGTTTCTGCCCCCTGGTGGATTATCAATGCACTGCAGCCAGTATTGGTAAATTTCAGGCTTTTAATAGAAAATCAGAAATGGCTGCCCTGATTCACTGACCTTTAAATTTTTAGCATGCAAATCTTTAATAATTTAAATAGAAATCACAGTAAGAATAACATTTATATTGTTACAAATACTTCAATATCAATATTTACTTGATTGCAGCAACTTATAATGAATTAATTTATATTTTGTAGCTTACTCCATAGTAAAATCGTGTTGAGAATATATGTATAAAATGCGATCTCTGCTGTTTGTATTTATTTTCATATTCATATTTTAGGCTAGCGTGAAGTTAGTGGTATCATGTTAATCTAGATGATTTAAGGAATCCAGTGGAACCAAGCTTGGATGGAGGAAAAGTAATGCTCCAAAGTTTGTCTACATTTTGGCGAAAGAGCAACTGGGATATCCATTGCCAGATATTTAAATGAAAATGGGTTTTATGGGTACCCTTTATGCTTATGCCCATTTTTCTCATACAGTACAAATGTGTTGTTTCCATCTATTCTATAAGGGTTTGTTTGAATATGTCAGCATACTGCGGTCCCTAAACAGTCTTGGAGTTGCATAAATCACATCTGACTGGAAAGCTGAGACTCTTGTAGATTCAATGAGCTCAATCATATTCATATGTGATGATGCTATTCCCCAAAAGAGCCATTTCATTGTAGTAAGACCATTCACTGTAAAATTAGGTGTTGTGACCTTGAGGATAATCACAGACCAATGAAACTGTACATCCACAATCTAGAGACCGATGGCATCCAGAGGATGTTTGGCTTTCCTAATTTATTTTTGTGTGTATTTTCAGATAGCAAGAAAGTACAGTGTTAAGATGCCCATAGAATGATTATGGATGGCAATTCAAGTGAAATGGAGCAGTTAGGGGAAGATAATGATGATAATGCTATAAAAAATGTCTTTGTTTCTAAAAACAATGACATGTTTTGTGAATAATTTGGATAACTGCCTGATGTTTCAAAGATGATAGAAAAATATCATATCATGTATTCAAAATATTCTTTAAAAATATTGTTTTACATTTTATCAAAATGTCCGAAAAAACTTTAATTGAAAAAATTGGAATTTTCTGGGCAGAATTTAATTGATGGTTCAGGCTTTAGAGAAAAAAAAGAAATCACCATTCAAATTCTTCATAGAACTGATTTCATATCTTTGGCTTTACATCATTTTAAAAAGCATATCACTGTTTTCAGGCAGCAGTTGAAACCTCTGACCATTCTTAATGTTAATGTGTAATTTAACTGCTTCTTCTGCCAAAAACAACATCAGCTTTAGTAAATATTATGGTTCAATTTTGAGCTGCACAATAATCATTAATTATAACATTGTGTGAACCAATAAATCATTACGGAAAAATAATCAGTGAGGATTAGAACATTTTAAGCATAGTACTCACTTGTCAATCATTGTCTTCATTTCCAACACAGCCATAATTAGTTGGGCAGCACACCTGACCAAAAAAAAACCTTGTTATTCATTTTAATGTTCGAAAACAAACTTTCATAAAGGAATGGTCAATGTTACAGAGGCTGAGATATCCTGACTTTTTGACCCTCGTATACGTCAACCTCTTAAAACCCAAAATTTGAAGTCTTTGAAAAGTTACACGCAGAGCCACAAAAGACATTATACAACAGTATGACTCCTCTTGACAACTGATTTGGGGTTACTGTCTTTTAATAATTTGTCATTATTGATTTGTCTAAAGTTGTTGAAGAGTTCATGTTGCGACTGTTTTACAATATGATAATCACGAGAAAGCTTTTGATAGAGTTGATCACAGTTATTTATTTAGGACACTTGAGGCTTTTGGTTATACTTATTTTTTATTTTGTAAGAAGTTTAGTGTAGTAAAATTGTTCATGAATTTTGAGTTTATACTTTATCAATTGTTAATTGTTTAGTAAACCATCTATAAATATTAGTTGGCTTTTATAAAGTTGCATCTAATGCTAAAAATGATTAGTTAATAATTAAAGTGGTTTATAAAGCATCATGTAACATTCATTGGGCCCCATTCAATCTTTCATTTGGTGACCTATGAAAGGTACTTTTTGTACACCAATATCTGTCTAAATCATGTTAATAGATGCTTTAGAAAGTATTTATTAACCATTGACAAGGTATTCTAGTCATCAGATGCAACTTAACAATAGCCAACTGTATAATTGGTATTAACAAATTATTTGTTCGAGGTTTACAAAACATTTGGTAATCATTAACAAATGCTTAATATAATACATAAAATTATATTTATTTGTGCAACAATAAACTGTTAAAATAACATAACATTATAGCTCTAAAAATTAGTAAACATGAATAATTATCATTTAATTGTTTAACTGTAAAATAACTATGAACTGAAATTTAATTAAATATCAATTTACTGTTAATTAGTGATGGTAACATATTATAAATTGTCACTGACATTTCTTCTACTATTTTGTTAAAAGTGGATGGTGAATAGAGAGGCATCCGACAGGGTTGTCCCTCAGCAAGGATGCTATACTCTCTGGCCATTGAGCCTCAATCAACTCAGACAGGGTCAAAGGGTTAACCTTTTCAGAAAGTATAAATTCAGCTTGTCAGGATATGCTGACGATGTCAAAGTTTTCATCACAGGTCAAACAGATAGACAAAACCGAAGCAGGCATAATATGAATGGGCATCCACTGCAAAGTGGACCGAGTGCGAGGGGTTTGTACTGGGACAGTGGAGATATGAAAAGAGCCACCAAAACTACCAGCTGGACTGCAGTGGAGCAGACAGGGGATAAAGTGCTTAGGTTTTTCTCCTGAATAAAAACTGGATAGGGTTAATAGAAATAGTTAGTGCCCGACTACATTGGTTAGATGGTTCAGCCTCAGTTGTCCTATATGGGGAGCGTTCTTTAACCCTAGTCTCGCATTGCCAGACCTTCCTCAACAGTGCTGCGGAGGAGGGTCTGGCTGTGTGTGTGTGTGTGTGTGTGTGTGTGTGTGTATGCGTGTGTGTGTGTGTGTGTGTGTTTACCTTATTTGTCCCTTTTTATCTCTGAAATCCATTCGTGGAAAAATCACCCCAGACCAATTTAAGAGGGACGTACGTTTGATGAGATTATCAGCGTCCACATAAAAGTCTGATAACTACAAACAGTAACAAAGTATAAGTGACACAAAGATACAAACAGAGACACAGTTTTTCATCCCCTGCAGCGTGGTACAAAGTGTACAAAACCAGTACTGAATGTGCACTTTGACAAATAGTCTGGCTACAAAATTCATGGTTTGAATTTTTAGTGACAATCCTTTAGGTTTATTTCTGGTTATGAATTTGGGGACACCTGCAGTTACTGGTGGTAACATTTTATTGATACAAGTCCCAGAATTGTGTTTGAAAATACACTTGTATGATCGACTGGACGCAGCAAACAAGCGTTAATGTGGATCGCACGCAACTAGGCCCGCCCTACGAAGCAGCCCAATTGGTTGGGGTTAGGCATTGATCCCGAGTAGTTAAGGTTAGAATAGCCAATTGGTCAGGGGATAGGACCTGAACAAATCGGATTCTGTTACCTCGCATAAGCATGGACGCCCGGCCAATTGTAGCGTGTGAATGCTATTGAAGGGCGGGTCTTGCCTAGAAGTTGTGTGTTCCATAATAACGCAGCAAATGCGCCTTGAGCAACTCTGTCAGAAATGCAAAAGAAGCAGCGCTGCAGGATTGAGCAGGTTTGTATTGAGTTATTATTATACCATTTGTAAAGTTAATTTAATGAATATGGTCCTCCTTCCCTCCAACTACGATTTAGACTGATATGACATCTACATTCAACATTGATAACTGATCAACAGGCAGATGTCTTCTAGCTAATGAGATCCAGATCTGGTTCAGTTACCGTGGTCCTGCTCTCATTTATATACTAGTTATTTTTGCTTTGTTCACATGTAAATGTCTATGTCTTCATATTTTGTCTTTCAATGTAAAGCACTTTGAGTTTAAGTGTAATGAAATCTGCTATGTAAATAAAATGACCAAATAACATTTCACTTTATTATAACTACAGTGTCAAATAGTTATCTAGTCAGCTATGTGATGAAAACAATAAGTTTTACATTAAATGTAAAGTCCCCTTAAATACTTTTTAGTACTGTCACTGTGGCTTTAGGTTTGAGATTATTGAGTGTGATGACATATTTAAGAAAGACTTAACTTTAGAAATACAGATCAGGGACTATTATTCATCACATGTGATTTATTTTGTAGCCGGCCAAAGGAACAGGAGGCAACTTGTTTTCATTCAATGTGATGATGATTGTATTGTAAAACCACTACTGGCTGTAACTGCAGTGTTCTGTCTTGTGTCAGACATTTATATACTACATATCATATTGGTTTTAGTGAAAAATTTGCTGTATCTACATCATGTTTGTCTGCAACTATGAGCAGGTGCAGCTGCCACTTTAACCCCACCCTTTCTCTCCATACCATCCCTCTTATTCTGGCTCAAACCTATCTCTCTCCAGTCCATCCCTCTCTTTCTGGCTCAACCCTCTCTCTCTCCAGTCCATCCCTCTCTTTCTGGTTCAACCCTCTGTTTTAATTAGCACTAGATCGCAATAGACCCAATTTTTCTAAGAAAAGAGTGGTTTAAATGTGGTCAAGATATACGTTATGAAATAAGAATTATTTAGTCATGGTAATCATGATTTAACTTCTAAACTTGGAGATCTTATAGAAATCCCACCCCACACTGTGTCTATGAGCTCTCCATCACTGGCAGAATGTGTTTGAATGGCAGTTCCAGGAGATGAGTGCTAATGAGCTGCTCATTCAGTAAACCAGGAGCCAAATAACTGCAGGATGTGCAAGCACGTCACCCCCATTGTGTCTGTGAAAGTGTCTACAGCTGTTGGTGTAGTTGTTGAGCTCACCCAGTTCTCGGTGTTGTCTGCTTTCCTCTCCAGGCCTCTCTGCAGTCTTTCACCAACACCTCCTGCTTTCTGAAACACTTCCACCAGCTCTTTTGTTTGCCTCAGCTCGTCCGGCTCCACCATGGGCTCCACGTAGCTCAGGTAGAGCTCACAGGTCTGCTGCAAAGGGGGGACAGGCATCTTGGGCAGTTCTTTCTGCTGGCTCAGGTTTCTTCCAGCAACCAGAGTCGATGATACAGGTTTCACCCAATTGCCAGGGCTTCACCATCCCCACCTTCACCTGAAATACACAACAATGTACTCAAATACATGCATGTTGTAACTTATGACAGCTGTTTCAACTTGACTAGATACCAGTAAGTCCTTATTGTATTACAATATATTTAGCAAGAAGAAAGACCTGGATTAAAGGGTCATTTCGTGTTTTTTTCCAACCTGGACCCATGCATCGATGTCTAAGTAATGATGTGAATTAAAATCTCTGAAATTGGCAACCGTCAGTGGTGAAACGGGATGCAATGTAACCATATACAGTAGGGTAAATGTGCATAAAAGTGATTTTTTTTGCCACTGCAGGCTCAAAATTGGAAATGTAGAAGTTACGCACTCAGCTTTAACATAACAGTTAAAGGGGTATAGACCCAGTGCAATAATTAAAATCAAAATATAAAAAATATTTTTTGCCAGAATTTAAGACATACGAATACAGGGTAACAAACCTTAGTTGTATGCAAGGATAAATAAATGTACCCACATGATTTAGTCTAGCTAGTGTAATTCAATAAGGTGTTGTTACTTACCAGAGCTCTGCTGCAAATTCTCAACATTGTGCTTTCAGAGAAACCCCCACAGACTGAAGTCAGACACTATTTACCGGTGTAAATGTGTTTACGGGATACAGGTGGATAATGTCTTTAAAGAAAAGCTTCTGGTATATGAGAGGAGTTGGTAACAATGGCTCTGCTGCCAGCTCAACTATCTAGAGACTATCTGACAGCAACTGAATATAAAGGTAGGTTAACACCAGTGGACTCAGGAAGATGTTAATCACTCAGTCTAACCACACCCACACAGTCCTGGGAAAGGACCAATCACCAATGAACACCTGTGTGTGTGTGTCTAGGGCCTTTAATGTAATTTAATGACTGTAATGATGTCACAAACTGTCACATTGAGTAAATTTGTCTATTAACATGTCTTAGCTTGCAATGTTTTTTCAGACAGGGATGAGAGGTAAGCAAAGACTCACACCCTACTCTATGCCCCTGTGGGCTGTTTTACAAAAGCAGAGTTAATGAATCCAGGATATCCGATAATGCGAGGCTTGACCTAATCTAATCTGTGCAGCCTGGCTTGGTGTGTTTCACGAAGGCCAAGCCAGGCTTGTAAGCTAATCAGCGGTTCATGCTAGCTTGTTTCAAGCTAAAAACACATTTGATTAGCATGAAAACATGTCCCAGAGAACGCTCAACTCGGTTATGTTATTAACCCCTAGGTTCATTTTACACCAGAATTATCCTTTAAAAGCCAAAGGCAGAAATGCTGTCTGACACTAGACAAGTTCATTTTCACATTGACAATTCAGTAATGATATATGTCTTTATCTATTTTAAATACAAAGGCCTAGCATCAAATTCATCTTTTTACTAACAAATTGACGAACTCTTGAAAGAGCAGCACGTCTCAGTTTAATGTCTATTATCGCCACTGTTCATCACACCCCCAACCGGCCCGTCAGACACCGCCTACCAAGAGCCTGGGTCTGTCCGAGGTTTCTTCCCAAGAGGGAGTTTTTCCTCGCCACTGTCGCACTGCTTGCTCTTGAGGGAATTACTGTAATTGTTGGAATTGTTGGTTGCTTTGTAAATTATAGAGTGTGGTCTAGACCTACTCTATCTGTAAAGTGTCTCGAGATAACCTATGTTATGATTTGATACTATAAATAAAATTGAATTGAATTGAATTGAATGTCTAGTTATTATTTTCTCCTGATCAAAAATATTTAAATGATTGTGAGAAAAAAGAAAGAAAGATTAATATTGTATGGTGTGACATTTCCACAGAGCTCTTAAAGCTGTTTATCAAGAAAATTCTAGTGACTGCGCGGTGCCACTACCACTGTAGCTGAGACAAGGATGTGGCCAGCAGTGAGTGGTTGCTACGGTGCAGCGTTGATTAGTGGATGGATTGCAGGTGTGCAGCTGGGAGCAGGTGAACCAGCTTGGCAGCAATCAGGAGCTGGGAGAGGGAGGGAAGCCTCTGCGCTGCGTAATCAATATCAATCTCTCAATAGGGGAGCAGATTTCGTACATTAACATCATTGATGTTTTTGCATCAAAGAAGGCCAGAAAGGTCAAGTTTTATATTGTGTTTTCTGTTCTTAGTGCTATAGTGTAATAACTAGATTTTCTTTAGTGTGTTTTCACATTTATGTGATTAAGGTTTTGTGCTATTTAGAATAGGCCTATTTATTCTATATTTTATTTGTATATTATTCTTAATATTTTATATTATTGTTGCTCTCTGCTCTTACATGTTTTATATATCTGATTGTATATATTCTTGGCATATATATATATATATATATATATATATATATATATATATATATATATATATATATATATTATATTATATACGGAGCCCCCCTGGTCCCATGTTGTAAAAAAATTAATTATAACTATCTTGTGGCCACGAGATAGTATCTTGAGGCCTCAAGATACTATCTCGTGGCCACAAGATAGTTATAATTATTTTTTTTGACAAAGTGGGACCAGGGGGGCTCCGTATTATATATATATATATAACAACATAACTGAAAGAGAAAATTATTTTTCTCAATTGCACAAATCCTTAGAGCTAGAACATTTGAAACATAAACATAAATCCAGTTATTTAACTATTACAATTACAACAGGAAACACTTTTTAAGGTGCACAATCTCTACCACCAAAATTGCCAAAAGACAAACACAATTCTGCACAAAATATACACTATATATAGTATATACCAAATTTTGTTCAAACTTGTTAGTGCAGAATTTTGTGTAAAAAAAAAAAAAAAAAATTATTGAAATTTATGATGGGGGGGGAAGGGCCTCTCTTCCTGAGTGTAATTCAATGTAGAACCGCCACTGTACTTCCATATACATTTGCTGCATAATAATGAAGTAATGAATAACTAATTAATTAATATTGTCATTTATATGATGCTTCTTTTGTGACAGTGTCCAGGAAACAAACTGGATGAAGCCTTGCTGGAGATGGTGGTGGATGTCCAGCCACTGAGCATTGTGGAGAATGCAGGTTTCAAGGTCAGTGTTAATCTCCTGGATCCCACATATGTTATCCCTGGGACGAAGACCTTGAAGGCAATGCTGCAGAGGAAATAAAGTCACCAAGAAGAAGGCTGTGGCTGAGCTTGGGACGGCATCCACAGTAAGCTTGACTGCAGACATGTGGACCTCTATAAACATGAGTGCCTACTTGGCAGTAACATGCCACTATATCACTGAAGAGGTCGAGCTTTCAGCTGTGCTTTTAGGAGTGAGGAAGTTCCCTGATACGCACACAGCAGCTACCATTGCTAAAGTAAAGTCAGACCTAATGACAGACTGGTAAATTACAGGGAAGGTAACAAGCCTTGTGACTGACTGTGCGTCATACTAGCTTGGCTCCGCCCTCCTACCTACTTCAGCTCAATTTTCATTTTCCTACAGTATTACGTCTCGGTTTGTGGTATATTCTTGGGTTTTCTCCGACCAAATATTTGGCGGTCCAATCAGCGAACAAGGAGTGGCTGAGAATGATGATGTTGGGGTTCTGTAACCTTCTCTGAGTTCCGTAATGGCGGCGGAGAAAGGATGATTTTCTAGCTTGCTCCGTTAGTGGTGAAGGAGTTAGCTAAGACAAACGCTAGCGATGCTAAGCCGAAGTCATGACCAAACGTTAGCGATTGGTTATGGCAGACCTAGAGTGGCTCTGGGCAGATCCAATAGTTTTAAACTTCAACAGAGGACCTGCCTTCAAGGAATTTAACACTTGTCAATGGAGAGTGAGCAGACTCTGAGTCTGGTAGGACCAGGCTAGCGTCAAACATGATTGTATGTGCTAATATATTACATCTCCACCATGTCCCCTGTTGCACATGTTTTAAATCTTGTGGTGAAGAGATCCCTTGCTCTAACCCCTGAGCTGGAAGAAATGTGGTCTTGTGCACATCGCATTGTACATCTTTTTAAATCCAGCACAACTGCCAAAGAAAAACTGTGTAAAATCCAGCTACAGATAGGTAGACCTTTGCTGAAGCTAATTCAAGAGGTGGCTACAAGGTGGACTAGCACCTATGCCATGCTGCAGAGGATTCATGACCTACAAGAGCCTTTGGGACCAACTTTGGCTAATCTGACCAATGACATCACTCCATTTTCAGCAGAAGAATACAACTCTTTGTACAACAATGGGAAATCACAATGGCAGAAACTGGCCAGTAAGGTGCAAAGTACTCTAAATGATAAGTTTGCCATTGTTGAAAAAATTACTGCTGTCAGTGTGGCAACTCTTGTGGACCCCAGGTGAAGTATTCTAAATGATAAATTTGGCATCGTCTGAAAAATGACTGCTCTCAGTGTGGAAATTCTTTTGGACCCCCAAGTACAAGGAGATGGGGTTCTGCAGTGCAAACATGTCTCATGCTGCAGTGGAGAGACTCACCAGGGAATGTGCAACCATCACCACCACCACCACCACCATCATCCTCACTGGAGTCTTCAGAGCAGGAGGACAATCTCTGGGGCCTGCTTGACAGCCACGTTGGCACACATGTTTGTTTGTAACAACCAGCGCCAT
Organism: Perca schrenkii; assembly: GCA_025617405.1. Lineage (NCBI taxonomy): Eukaryota > Metazoa > Chordata > Actinopteri > Perciformes > Percidae > Perca > Perca schrenkii. The sequence continues at coordinate 14,452,095 of CM046810.1, forward strand.
TGCAGAGGTCCAGAGGTATATTTTTGTGATTGGTGGTTTCCCTACAGACATAAAAAAATATAATGAAATAATTGTATTTACTTTTGCTTATAGGTATTTGAAAGATGCACATTTCCCTAGGTCAGAGAACCCACTTAAATACTGGAAAAGGCACCAACTTGTATTTCCAAATGTTTTTAAAATAGCCATGTGCTCTCTGTGCACTCCAACATCATCAGTGCCATGTGAGAGGGTCTTCTCCAAGGCTGGGGAAGTAGTTAGCAGCCGACGAAACCGCCTCAAACCAAGCACCGTAGAACACATTTTGTTTCTCAATAAAAATCTGGAAAGCAAAACCAAGTTCCCCAAAATATCATTCACAATCCCGGTTACTGCACGCGCACCTTCCCCAAACCGGACAGGCAGGGTTCGAAATGACTTAGGACTCTTGGGGGGTCCCCTAAAATGTAATTATAAAAAATACTGAAGACTACCTTGCTACACTATATACTGCAGGCAAAATTATATTGACATATTTTGAAGGTGGGATAATGGTCTTGGGATGTTTTTCATGGTTTGGGCTAGTCCCAGTATTGCAGTGGTGTCTGGAGAAGTGGATTGGCTATAATCTAACAGGTAACCCTCTAATTCTGGAGCAACAAAGTTACAGCCCCTTATATAAATCCCTGACATGACAAAGTGGATAACAGTCATTCTTTCCTTGAGGAAGGAAGTTAACTAAGTTACCTAAATCCACCAGGTGTACTCATTATGGCAGCACCATGCACCTTCAAAGGGTTTGATCAAATACAAATGGCATTTCTCATCCCTTATGTTAATGGAATTTGTAAAACACTAGCCGCTGGATTGAATAATAATGATGTCTATAAAGACTGTACCTACATTAGATGGTTTACTTTGTTTTAAAGTAGTCAATCTATAACCTGAACTAAAATCTTTAGGGACACGTTTAAAAAAAAAAAAAGTAAGATATTCTAACATGACTGAAAGCCATTAAAATGACAATAATCCAATAGTAACCACATTATTCAAAATCACTGACTGGACAATTAGGTTGTTATGCTAGCTTTGAATAACTAGTCTAACTGCTATATGTCTGCTGTTAGCTGGCAGATTATTTGGCTTCATACCTATGCTTCATACACATACAGCTAGCAAGAAACGTTGACAAACGCACTCTTCTAATCATTACGTTACACTGGGTATCTAAGTTAGTTAATGCAACTTTTGATATAGGAACACCAACTCCAAATATTTTACTATAATAAGCAATTATTATGGAGATATAAACATAATCGAAGCACTTACAGGATTTTCATTAGGGATTTCACTCTTTGTGAGGCTTCGTTTTTGCCACGTTCAACATACGTGTCTGCGCCATAGACTGTACTGTATGCGCCGGAGGACCGCAACAACAATCTGTGATGCTATTAGCTGCCCTGATTGCTGCCCAATCGCGCTAGGAAATAAATTAATTATTGTTATGAATATAAAACGTCACTAAAGACCTATCATTTTCACAATCATTTTTAATGTTAAAAATATTTGTCGGGGACCCCCCAAAATCTAAAAATAAATTCTTATAGGGGGTCCCTAATGACTTATGGGGGGTCCGGGACCCCCCCAGACCCCCCTCATTTCGAACCCTGCTGACAGGTGACATGAGGGCTGAAGATCAGGTGGAACACCTCAGGGCGGGGCAGACAATCACAAAGGTGGGAAAACACAAGGCAGGAAGTAAAACAAGACAAGGCATAGGTGAAACAGAGGGACATCGAAATAAAATAGGAAACTAAGCATGAAACATACATGTAAAAGCACAGATAACAGAACACATGTCACAGTAAACCAGGAAACAGGGAAACATTAAACACAGTAAAGCAGGAAAAACTACAACCAAAACCACAACCTCCTCTTCGAAGGACAACTTTATTTTTAATAAAGCAATATATTTTTTTATACACAATTTGTTCAGATTTAGATTTACTGTTGTCCTACCGTAACCATTCACTCTGTTTTAGTGAGACCCTGGATCCATATAAGGGCAGGGGGGATTAACTGTCTATAGCCCGAAGATGTTAAGTTTATGATAAAAAAAAATGACAAAGACAAGCATCAAATCTTCATGTTTGAGAAGCTGGAGGCAGTGAATATTTCGCATATCTGTTTGCAAAATGACTAAACGGATGAAGTGATTATCAAAATAGTTGGGATCGTCGATGAATCAGCAGATTGTTGCAGCTCTATTCTGGCCCGTTACACTCAGAAATATACTTTTCTCTGATGGAAATAGATGTAGCGATTCAACGTTATAGCTTATCCCTCTTCCTCCTTGTCTTTGTCTTCTTGTCTTCCGTGTTGAAGACTTTTCCATCGGCCTGCTTCCTCCAGCTCAGTTTGATGTGGTCGTTCAGCCCCTGGTTCCTCAGCTTCTGTTTGAGCTGAGACACAAAACTCCTCCATCATCATCATCATCATCATCATCATCATCATCATCATCATCACTTACAGAAAGACACATATTCTGCACTCTTTTTTTAGAAGTCTTTTGTACATACTTTTCTCAGATTGCTGGATTGTATTTGTACATTTTCCTGGTGCGTTTGGTGTCAGAAGTTTCTGCTGAGTGTTGATTCATAATAAGTCCTAATTCTCCCTCACTTAGGCCCGCATAGTGCCACTACTTGACTCTTTACTTCTGCACAAAGCTCACGGCACGTACCTGGCAGGCCAAAGCATTGTAATAAGTATATTGTATAGAGCCTTTGAAGAAATGGATATTTCCAATAATGTTTTATCTCATCTACCTTCGAAGTCACTGTCCCATTATCTTTAATGTGACTATTATTTGCCACTGTTCATCACACCCCCAACCGGCCCCGTCAGACACCGCCTACCAAGAGTCTGGGTCTGCCGAAGTTTCTTCCTAAAAGGGAGTTTTTCCTCGACACTGCTAATGCAACAGCCACTGCTAATGCTTGCTCTTGAGGGAATTACTGTAATTGTTGGGGCTTTGGAAATTATAGAGTGTGGTCTAGAACTACTCTATCTGTAAAGTGTCTCGAGATAACTCTTGTTATGATGTGATACTATAAATAAAATTGAATTGAATTATCTTATTTTAAAATGCTTTGAAGAGTCATTTGGTTGTTCTGTTTTTGCATAAAAGTCTGACGCATGATTTACCTGCTTCAACATGGCCTCCATCACAGCAGGGTCATTCACATCCAGAGAGTTCTTGTTCTCAAACCGCACTTTCATCACTTGCTTTGAAATAGACGTCGCTTTGAAAAAAGAAAGCAAACTTGATTAAATATATAACGTTTCGGGCAGGATAATCATCAGCATGCTGTTCCTTCCCCATCAACAGTTTAAACAATGACCTCCATCAGCTGCAGATTTTCAGCATTAAGTCAACACAAACGTATCATCATGCATGCTAACTTTTCAAACTATTCCATGAAAATGATGCACATCATGAGTGTTCAAATGAATTGTCCAGAACTTGATGTTTTGTTTTTGTTATATTCTCATTTGATGCTAATGTAAACCTGAATCTAAATCTAAATGAATCACGGGTTAGCAGATGAATGTGTTAAGATTACAACCGCTGATATAAAAAATAAATGCCATCTACTTTAGATTGCACTTGATTGACTTCAGATGTCACTAAGTCTTCTTAGCAGTGGTGGAATGTACTCAAGTACTGTTCTTTAGTACACATGTTGAGGTACTTGTACTTTACGTGAGTCTTTTCTTTCCATGCCACTTTCTACTTCTACATTTGAGAGAGAAATATTGTACTTTTTACTCCACTACATTAATCTGACAGCTTTAGTTACTAGTTACTTTACACATTAAGATTTAAAAAAAACACACACATAGTTAATAAAATATGATGTTTTGTTATAAATTAAACTAGCCAACAATATAACGGCCTACAAGTCCAGCTGAAATGATTAGACCATTAAACACACAACAGTTTGGATCCTTTCCAGTTTCTAAAATGTGAGGATTTTTCTGAGTACTTTTACTTTTACATTTCCCTGAACATACTTGTAATATTTTGAATGCAGGACTTTTACTTGCAACAGGGTATTTTTTACTGTGTTGTATTAGTACTTAAGTAAAGGATCTGTATACTTCTGCCACTATTTCTTAGTTTAGTTTAGTTTTTGAAGATAATTTTTTTTCTTCTAATTTAGCTGTTGTGATGTGTGATTTGCTTAAATAAAGGAATATTTTTCGCTCACGTGGGCCGTAGCAAATGAACGCTCTCTCCATGTCACAGGGCCAGTCCTCCCAGTTTCCAGAGTTGCTGAAGTCTGCAGCCACACAAGTCTCGTTCCCGTATTTGTTATCAGGTTGCCCCTTTTTCCAGAACCTGAATGAGGAGCTGCTCCCATCGGACCACTTCCACGAGTCTCGGAAAAGGCCAATCCAGACTACCGCTCCAATGTTTTCAGTATATTGTGTAAATATCGTATCGTATACCTTCTGGTTCTCTGTCAGGTTTCTCACAACGGCCAGGTCGGTGTAGTGTTCTCTGCAGTAGCTCTGGGCCTCGGTCCATGTCACGTCCTTGGTGATTGCGACAAAAGTCACATCTGACCCTGAAAATGGAGCACAGAAAAGTGTAGAGGCGGCATAACATACAGCCTCCCATCCAGCCACATCTGGGATTCATGCCTTCATGATCTTTAAACTAAATCCACTGAGATATAAGGAACCACATCAATAAACTAATGAACTGTTTTTTTTAACAATCCTCCATGTTATAAAGGGAATGTCTGTAAAAGCTACAAAACAACAAACATACTTTATATTGTTGTTTTTCTACATATGAATATATTCTCAGGTTAATTAAACACACACACACACACACACACACACAGACAGGTTTGTGGCACTATCTTTGTGGGGACCCATCATTGACATAATGCATTCCCTAGCCCCTTACCCTAACTTTAACCATCACAACTAAATGCCTAACCTTAACCCTTAGCCTCACCATAACCACAACCTAATTCTCTCCCTTATTTTATTTTTTTATTTATCCTTTATTTTACCAGGTGATGTCCCATTGAGATAGTCAAATCTCTTTTACAAGGGAGCCCTGGAGCAACAGTACACAAGTTACACAGAATCACAAAAACAGACACAGCAAACAAAAACTGATTTACAGTACATGTAAAACAATTTAAAATAACATAAAAAGGCTTATTGAAAACATGTGCATTGTTCAAATTTTGTTTGTTTAAGTAATTGTTTAAAATGTTTAAGTGGGATAAGAACAGAAAGCTTCAAAACATTTTGGAGTAAATTCCAACACCAAGGAGCAGCATAACTAAAAGCAGTCTTGCCAAATTCTGTTGTTACACGTGGGATATTTAGAGCCAAAATGTTAGCGGAGCGGAGATTGTAAGGGTGATGATTCCTGGTCAACAAACTAGTAAGATAACTGGGTAAAGTACCATTAATTGCTTTAAAAATAAAAAAGTGCCAGTGGAACCATCTACGCAGACCTAAAGAGCTAAAACCAGTTTCCTCATAAAGACTAATCCTACAACCAGGTCTTAACTTTCAAACAGCCCTTTAAACTTGTGGGGTCCAGCATTTTGGTCCCACAAAGCTGTCGGGACCCCACAAGTATACTGGACTCCCGGTTTTTGGACCCACAAATATAGTTAAACAAGCGCGCACACACGCACCCCCCCCCCACCCCCCCCACACACACACAAGCACGTTCTGTTTATATTTGTCATGGTTGTGGTTTTTCCTGTTTATTTTGTCAATTAATTCCATGTGTTTGACTGTTTCATTGTTATTTGTTCATTGCTGTGTTTTACCCGTGTAATTCTGTTTTATTTTCCTAGTTCCATTCTTGTGTGTTTTCATACTTCAGTTTCCTGATTTACTTTGTAGTGTCTGATTCCTCTGTGTTATGTCTTGTCTATTGTCTGTTATTATTGTCCGGTCCAGGTACCGTTCGTTCATTTGTTTTTGCTGTCACATATGAAATCGAAAAAATGAGAAAACAACTCCTTTTTCCGTTTTTCCGTTTTTTTAGAAAAACGAAAAAAACGAAATTATGACTTGATTTTTGGTTTTCCCGTTCTTGCACGGAAATCAGAAAAAACACTTGATATTCCGATTTTCCCCTGTGGGTGGTGCTAAATCTGATTGGCAGGATATGCATTCATTGTTTTTCAAATTAAGAGTTTACCCACACTGTATTTGTTAGCCTGTAAAATTAATAGTCTATATGTAAAATTAATAGTCTATATGCATGCTTTTTGTCACCCAATTATTTGGCTTAACTGACTGAAAAAATCTATTGAAATAGCTTAAATGTAAACATGATCACGCATTGACAGACAAAAGGCACAATCTATTTTTGTAGGATAGATAGATAGATAGATAGATAGATAGATAGATAGATAGATAGATAGATAGATAGATAGATAGATAGATAGATAGATAGATACTTTATTGATCCCCAAGGGGAAATTCAAGGTTCCCGTAGCTTAAAGACATCACACACAACATACACATACATCACTAACAGGATCATAAAAAAGCAACTCCACATGAATAGCATGGACAATGATATAAAAAATACTAAATAAATTAAAAAATTATGATACTAAATAAATAAAAAAGAATCCACATGAATGTACTAAGGGATGTATAAGCATGAGAGCTTGCAGTTATAGGGCAGGGACTGACCCTGTGATTCAGTATGAGAGTGTGTGTCATGGTGGTAGTGCAAATAGGTCCAATAGTGCAAGGATAAAGTCTAGAGACCAGCATTAAATATGGACAAAATAAGTCAATATTAGAGGTTTGAAGTAAAAGGGTTACGGCCATTGTTCATGTATTAAGTTAAGTTAGACCTCAGTCCAGGCTGGCGGGAAGAGGGAGGGAGGGATTGTGCATATATGGGCTAATATAGCCAGTAAACAGTAAACAGTGGGCCAGTGGACAGTCAGTACATAACTGTTATTGTAGGAGGTAGTGGAAGTGGTGCAGAGGGAGGAGAGGCAGACAGACTATGCAGAGAAGTCTTTATTTCCTCTTTAGTGAAGCATTGTAGAGTTGTATGGCCCTGGGGACAAATTACTTTCTCAGTCTGTCATGACTGACAAAATGACCGTTCCATTAATACTCATCATACAAATTTAAATAATACATTTATTCTTTGTTTTAGATGTTTTTATTAACTTAAATTCTTATGAATAATACAATTGTTTTGTCTATTTGTTATTTATGGCCTGTATGCCTCATTGATCTGATCTTATACATCTTAAATTCGATCGAGAACTAAAAAACATAATTGCTGGATTAATTTGACGATAATAAATAACCAAATAAAACATAATACTGTTTATCACAGATTACTTTGGGCCAAAGTTACCAAGGACATTTGTTAAGAAACCATTTAAAAATGTATACATTCACATAAATGTATTAAGTTATGTTAGAGCTCAGTCCAGGCTGGTGGGAGGAGGGAGGGAGGGATTGTGCATATATGGGCTAATATAGCCAGTAAACAGTAAACAGTGGGCCAGTGGACAGTCAGTACATAACTGTTATTGTAGGAGGTAGTGGAAGTGGTGCAGAGGGAGGAGAGGCAGACAGACTATGCAGAGAAGTCTTTCTCTCCTCTTCTCTTTAGTGAAGCATTGTAGAGTTGTATGGCCCTGGGGACAAATTACTTTAATGTGTTAGCATACAGCTAATAGTTATAATAGAGAATGCTAACGTTAGACTGTAGTGGAACGAAGCAGCACTTTCTGAGGTCAAAGATAAAGGGTTCTGAACCAAACACTACACAATCGGACATGTTTCAGCAGGAATGTGACCCGGAATTGGGGAGAATTTAACAACACTGCCAGCTAAGATGACATGTTTACTGTAGCATGTAGCTACTATAGTGGTATACAGCAGTGGTCGTTGGAAGAGCTATCATTCCATCTTCGAAAGGACACTTATGTACATTTACACTTCATCGCATTAATAATATACAGTCTATGGTTATTAGTCTTGATTGTTTGTATGACTATTGTATAAGAAAAATTTAATAAAAAAATAAAGTTGTGATGTTTGGTCGCTGTTGGTCGTCAAGTGTTTCAACACACGCGTGGTACAAATCGCACAGGGACTAAGCCCAGTTCCACGCAAACCCAACACAGTCCACAGTCTATTATGTTTCATTTGGTTATTTATTATCGTCAAATTAATCCAGCAATTATGTTTTTTAGTTCTCGATCGAATTTAAGATGTATAAGATCTGATCAATGAGGCATACAGGCCATAAATAACAAATAGACAAAACAATTGTATTATTCATAAGAATTTAAGTTAATAAAAACATCTAAAACAAAGAATAAATGTATTATTTAAATGTGTATGATGAGTATTAATGGAACGGTCATTTTGTCAGTCATGACAGACTGAGAAAGTAATTTGTCCCCAGGGCCACAATGCTTCACTAAAGAGGAGAGAAAGACTTCTCTGCATAGTCTGTCTGCCTCTCCTCCCTCTGCAACACTTCCACTACCTCCTACAATAACAGTTATGTACTGACTGTCCACTGGCCCACTGTTTACTGTTTACTGGCTATATTAGCCCATATATGCACAATCCTTCCCTCCTCCCGCCAGCCTGGACTGAGCTCTAACATAACTTCATACATGAACAATGGCTGTAAGCCTAATACTTCAAACCTCTAATATTGACTTTTGATCTCTTATATTGTCCATATTTAATGCTGGTCTCTAGACTTTATCCTTGCACTATTGGACCTATTGGCACTACCACCATGACACACACTCTCATACTGAATCACAAGGTCAGTCTCAGAGGCGTCTCATGCTTATACATCCCTTAGTACAGTCATGTGGATTTTTCATTGGATTTTTTTATTTATTTAGTATTATTATTTTTTCATTTATTTAGTATTTTTAATTTCATTGTCCATGCTATTCATGTGGAGTTGCTTTTTTTATGATCCTGTTTGTGATGTATGTGTATGTTGTGTGTGATGTCTTTAAGCTACTGGAACCTTAAATTTCCCCTTGGGGATTTTGACTGGGAACAAACAATTGTTTAATATGACTTTGGACACAACAGGATGAAATGGGTCTTCCCCTCTCCTACAAAAATAGATTGTGCCTTTTGTCTGTCAATGTGTGAACATGTTTACATTTAGGCTATTTCAATAGATTTTTTTCAGTCATTTAAGCCAAATAATTGGGTGACAAAAAGCATGCATATAGACTATTAATTTTACATATAGACTATTAATTTTACAGGCTAACAAATACAGTGTGGGTAAACTCTTAATTTGAAAAACAATGAATGCATATCCTGCCAATCAGATTTAGCACCACCCACAGGGGAAAATCGGAATATCAAGTATTTTTTCTGATTTCCGTGCAAGAACGGGAAAACCAAAAATCAAGTCATAATTTTGTTTTTCTAAAAAAACGGAAAAACAGAAAAAGGAGTTGTTTTCTCGTTTTTTCGATTTCATATGTGACAGCAAAAACAAATGAACGAACGGTACCCTGACCTGGTCCCTGTGTCTTGCTGTTCCTAATGTTTCTGTTTCCCTAGTCTATAGTTTTAGAAGTATTTTGGCACTATTTTTGCCTGCCTGCCTGCATCAGGACTTCCTGTTGTAAGCCGTATTATTTGATAAGTCTTCTAAATCTTCCATTGCCTCCTCGTCTCTGCAGTTTGGGTCAAAGTCTGCATCCATACATGTGACAACATTTGCTGTCCAAAGACAAAGTAAACTATTATCCCGCAAGGGGGAAATCATGTGGTCTTAACTGTGTGCATATGAACGTGCACGTCTCCAATCTCTGTAATATATATAATATGTCCGCCCCTGGTGGTGTTGACAAGACACATTGTCTCCTTCCACAGCGATGCTGATGACACACTGAGCCACTTTACCGCTCTCATTCCTGCCATCTTATGATTTGCTTGTCAGTCACCTATAAAGCACTTTGAATGGCAATAACCTGTGTGAAAGGTGCTGTACAAGTCAAGTTTGTCACATTGATTGATACTACAGAGGCCCAAATACTGAAAACAAAGAAGAGCAGTGAAGGGAAACTTCACTAGTTAATATTCTCACCTTTGACATTTACGCAGATTGCATACATGGCTTTGTTACAACTGTAGAAGTTGTCCCATAGTCCAGTACCAAACATGGTTGCACAGGGGTTGTCATACTGTGGTTGTCCAGTCTTCCATTGTCTGAACTCCATCTCCCCAGGTTTGTAGAAACTTGTGTCTGACAGTGACCAGCCCCAGCTGCCCAGGACCTGGCCATCGTGCAGCCCTATCCAGGCTCGCTGAAATAAATATTTGATTGGCATATAACATTACATTACATGTCATTTAGCTGACGCTTTTATCCAAAGCGACTTACAATTGATACACATTGATTACAGCCGCAAAGGAACAATCCCTCGTAAATGGTTAGAGAGGTATCCACCCACAGTTGATAATTGGTTTGAAATTATTAAAAGAGATTCATGACATGGAAAGACTGACTCCTTCCATGGCTGCAAAAGGACTTCTATTCCACAGTGGACAAAATGGATAATATATTTATTAGAATAAGACACATGGTTGATGGTCTCTCCTTCTACTCTACTAATAATATCAAACTTTGTGTCTAAAGCACTTTTCTTAACAAGGTTATGAAAGGAAACAGCAGATAAAAACCAAGAACACAACCAACAACAATGAGAAACAAAAACAAAAAAACAATGAAAATTGTTTTTGTTTTATTTATATAAATATTAGGGCTGTCAATCGATTAAAAAAAATTAACTAATTAATTGCACAATTTGCTGTAATTAATCGCGATTAATCGCTTTTTTAAATTGAGAGTGAAGCTTATAATAATGGATATTTAAATGCTAAATCACTTAACTTTGCAAATATGAAGAAAAAAACAAACAAGGAAAGGTTCTGCTAAGTTCAGAATGTTTAATATCTTTCAGAACAACAGCAGCAACAATTTGGCTTAGTCCTGCTGAAGGCTGCTGGAAACGGCTAGAAACTGTCTGACTTGAGAGCAGATTTTTATCACCGTCCCCGGCTGCTGTCGCCTGCTCTCGTCTACTTTTCAGGCGAGGCGCAGTTCATCTCCAACGAGCCTATGTTCAGTCGCCGGCAGGGCAGTCAGGACTCACCCGGAAATGGCGAGCGGAATGAGGTGACTAGTCTTTTATAATCTGACGAAAATCTTCTAAACTGACCTTTGTTGAGCTGAAATGAAGACAGATTCAGCAACTGCACGGCCTATTTCTCGCTTAAAATGTTTTCAGAAACATGTTTCAGTGAACTATTTTAGTACAATATGAGATCGTATTCTGAACGGCCGCCATGACAGTCTGGCTTTGGATTTCCGGAGAAAACAAACCCATGTGACGCGTTCGTCCAACCAGCTGCCGGTTTTCATTACTTGGGCTTTTGCTCTGACAGCAAATGCCCAGTCGCATTTGATCACAAGCCCGGATCTCAGAACAACCAGCAGAGCTGCATCCTTTGATCTAAGGGAGCTGCCAGGCACATAGAGGGTAAATAAATCCTTGATATAATCTGGAGCAAGGCCATTCAATGCATTGATTCCAAGTGATTATTAAAATCTTGCTCATTATAGCAACCCATAAATGAATGCAATGCGAAGTATGACTCCTCCATTATAAGCCATAAGACTATAACTAATGCTGAGATGTTGAATTGACATATTACCTGCCATCAATGAGTACGTTTACATGCACACCAATATTCCACAATTTTTCCGAATATGACAATATTCCAAATTTGATACAGGTCATGTAAACAGCATATTCCAGTTGGATATTCCGTATGAGGCCTTTTTCCAAGTATAGCATGTTACGATTAAGACGTGGGATATTCAGTATTATTCAGGTTTTAACAGTTTGCAAGGCTGCAGACACGACAAGAAGGAGAAACACAGCTACTTTTAAACATTATCAAAGACTTGGATTTTGGGACAGGATTTTGGTTATGCACATACATCGCTACACCAACCTTTTCAAGAAGCTGGTTGAAGGAATGAAAGAGGGAAGCTGTGTTGGCACGGTCCATCAACTCCACCGCTGGTAAACGTTTTCGCAATAAGAGCAATAACCAGAATATTATGTGCATGTAAACATAGTCACTGTTCTACTGGGACAGTACTGTTTTGTTTTGCTTTCTATATGTTCAAACAATAAGTAAAATCTAAGTAAAAAACGACTGGTAAACAATTTTTTAAGTTGGTCTAAAACACAATATCCAGGTGCCCATCCCATATGAACATTGAAACAGGTTTCGCTCTCTGTAATTATTAGTAGTTACTATGGACGGTTTCAAACCAGCAGTCCTTAACATCTTTGTCAAAAAGACTTTAAGATAAAGGGAACTCACAGAGCTATTTGTCGAGAAGAACATGTTGTCTGAAACTGCCGAGTTGTTCAGGGTTTTCATGTCCTCCATGTAGTTCATAGTGGCCAGGTCAGTGTATTTCTCTCTGCAGTAACTCTGTGCTTGAGTAAAGGTCTTCCGCTCATAAACAAAATGGTACTGACGTCCAGCAGGGGATGAGGAAGCACTCAGCCCTGTAGTGAAGGACATGCATTCAACGCCTTTTTAACACATTCTGCATCACTGTTATGCTGATGATGAACAGTTTTATATTACAGTTACACCTAACAGTGCCTACGATCTGAAAACCTTTTGATTGTTGAAAACCGAAACTGAAAACTTTTGAATGTACCTGTAACTGTAATTTATTTACCTGACTTTGGTTTAATCATGTCAGTTGTTTTGTCATGCTACGTACCTTTTATCTTTGTAATGTTTATCTGCATTGAGGCAAATCTTAAACCATCTGACTTTATTGTAAACAACTTCTTCAACTTCTGTTATTTTAAATGTTCTATAGACATAAAGATGACTTGATTTATATATAATATAATGATATACCAAAGTGGGTCATAATATTCTCTCTCTCTCTGCTCTTTAGTCGCAAGGATAAATCGATGTACTGTAATAAAAGACTATACACATTTATGAGATAATAAACACTTGCCTGATGCAGCCATGATGAGAAGAACTTTGTCCATGTTGTTTGCTCTCGCTTCACCTCAGTGTGTGACTTCAGACAGGCGACGGCTGATATAGCTTTTTGTTCGTTACGAACAATGTAATATACCTCTGTTGTTTGGCTTCATGGAAATTGTCTACAAGCAATTTGCATGTTAGGCAAATAATAGGCATAACAGTATCTCCGGGGTGACCCTGCTGCCCTTGGGACCGTCATCAGCAGGGATCTGTGAAACTCTGCTTTGTTCCTGACCGGCGAAAGGAGCCACTACCTTCACAGCGGAGCGTTCAGGTCCATTTAAAACAATGCAGCTTAGCGCCCGCCACATGTGTAACGAGCTTCAAGCCATTTTAGTGCTGGTGATTTTTCCTTTGGCGCTGGCTAAAACCTCTTTGGGGGGCGCCAAAAAATTCTTTATGCAGGAAAAAACCCTGCAGTGACATGTCCATGCGATTAATAAAACTTCCTACATTTTACAAGGGTTGCACATTTCCATTATTAAAATGTTTATCATGAGTATTGATAAATTTAAAGATACAGTCTGCTGACAATTTGGTCACTGGCCATACACGGTCCAGCCACATGCTAGGTTTTGACCTTGTGTTGTTAGAATAAAAGCAGGCATATTAAAGTGCAGGACTTTCACATCCTAAGTCGCCTCAGTCAATCTGGGGTTAGCTTTAGGCAACAAAAGCACAATCAAAAGTCAAGGGGAGCAACTACATTTTCCTGTATATAAAGAAATACTTTTGTTAAAGTGACATTTTCAAGGCAGGACTTTGACTTGACTTTTACTTTAGTTCATTACATTTAATTTTCAGGGACCATGATCAAAAAAACAAATGTATCTCATATGAAGAGAAGAGATTTATTGTGCCACATTTAACAACTTGTTTTTCCAGGGCAGGATTTGAATACTTCCTCCAACGCTGGTTTAATTTGATATGCAAACACAGGATGATTTTAATGTTGTATCACCTGAGTCCTGAGAGTGACTGCTGAAAGCAGTGTAAACATCTACATTCGATTATTGATGTAACTGGCAGAGATGGGAGTAAGTCACACATGGGCAAGTCACAAGCAAGTCTAAAGTCTTAACCTTCAAGTCTCAAGCAAGTCCAAGTCATTTTTTGTGACAATCAAGCAAGTCAAGTCAAGTCATAGCTTTGGTCAAGCAAGTCACAAGTCAAGTCATACCAAAGTTTCCATTTTTAAACAAGCTAAAGACAGTGATTATGAACTGCTGGAGTTTTATTTGTATTTTTTACTCAATATTCGGTAACACTTTATAATAACTACACATAATTCATCATTTATTAAGCATTAGTTAACTATTAGTTAATGGTTTGTTCATTATTACTTATTAATTGTTCATACATACCGAATACCTACCTATTCGGAACCATGATAACAGGTCTTTTGCTGATTGGCTCAGGCACTGCCCTGGTTTATCGAGAAATTAAAGTGAAGACGGGAACAGAGCAAAACACCAGGCTGCCCGTCATGGTTGAAGCTGTGGGCAGAGCTGTCGGAACTCAAATTGTGACTCTGAACTCCATGAGCAACGAATTGGATACTGTGATTATCATGGGCCCAAAACTGGATATCATCTTGGAGAGACAGTCAGCTCTGGACAAGCTGGACAACATCTTGGGGAAACTCACGGTTTTGGCAAGGAAATTTGATCGTTACGGAGACCAGAGGGGACATTTCAGAGAAGTCGGGAGTGACTAACTGCCGGCTCCTCGCCCCAAGACAAAACAAATTCCAACCTTATCTTTTCGGCTCCTGAACCAGCGCTGGCCTTGGCCAAGGCCGGTGTTGAATACTCACTCCCCCTGGAGCACTACAGCGAGGTACACTCTTCATTTCCCCACCCGACTCCCACTGACACCTGTTGATTGTTGACTCGTACTGGGTCCTGTTTCAAGGCTGACTCCATGGCAACCGGCTGTGTATCGCAATGACAATCGTGCGGACTGAGTAAACCAGATTACGGGGGCCAGACGTAGCTTGACTAATCAGGCCTACACATACACGAACTTTGACATATATACAGATTTGCAACCACACCCCACACCCCTATCCAGCGCCTTCACCACTTCTTCCCCCAGTCAGGCGGGCAGATCTGGGGCCAGCGCCTTTGTTTGGCTGCAGGACCAGATGTCTGTTTGCCTGTCCTGGACTACCTCTACTCCAACACCCCCATCCCCATGCACCCAACATCCCACCCCCACTGCGTGTCGTGTTATATTGTTATGTTGTGTTATGTGCAGCAGTGCAAATGTACTGTTATGTGGTGTTATGTGCAGCAGTGCAAATGTACTGCTTGTGTACTTGTGTGCTTATGTGCTGAGGTGTTTTTTCCTGTTCCCACACTGTTCTTATCTTTATGAGGATAGTCTGAGAGCGGCTTTTTTATTTCCCTCTCCTCTCCCAATGTCATGCTGTATCTGTTGCAAGAGTTAGGAGAGAGTTGAGATGGCGCCGCATATGGCGACTCGGTGTGTTTGTGTATGTTGCTTTAATGTTTTAATGTGATTTGCACTTACGATACCAAGACACATCCCTCGTGTGTGTAAACATACTTGGCAATAAAGCTTTTCTGATTCTGATTCTGATAGTTCATCATGGGTAAAGTATTTGTTCACACAATTATAAATGGTTTGTTCATAGTAAATAAGCCTATTAGTTAATGTTTTTTTTCATCATTATTAATTAATTGTTCTTGCATAATTCATCATCAGTAAAGCATTTATTCACATAGTTATAAATGGTTTGTTCATAGTAAATAAGCCTATCTTGAAAAATATGTTTGTAAGTACATGATTTATACTTAACAAATAATGAAACAACCATTTGGAAATGATATAATTTTCCCATTATAAACCAGTTACTAACTATTGCTAAATGCTTTGTTCATCATTTGTAAAGCACTCCTCCTATGTTAATTCTCATGAATGAAGCATTTGTATACACACTCATAAATGGTTTGTTTATAGTAAATAAGGCTCTTGGAAGTTATGTTCATAAATAGAAGTTTGACACTTTCTAAGTATTGCAAAAACCATTAGTAAATTAAATAATTTTCCCTTTATAAACTATCTACAAACTAGTAGTAATTTATTTGTTTATCATTTGTAAAGCATAGTTCCTACATTCATTCTAATCAGTAAAGCATTTGTAAATGCAGTTAGTAAATGTTTGGTCCATAGTAAGTAAGCCCATGTAAAAGGTTTATCAGTATATTTTTTAATAATTCCTACATGATGCATTAACCATTTGTCAATTAAGTAGGTACTCAGGAACGTAAACGGTTGTTTATAACTAGGAAGTTAATGATTAACAGACTATCTAGACCTACATTTGTTCATGTCTTAAATAAAATGTTATGATTTAGAAAAAGGCCTAAACTAATAGCTTGGGTGTTAACACATCTGTTACAAATACTTACCAATAATGTAATCCATTATTAACTCATGAGTTACTACTGGTTAGTTAAGTATACTGTGTGAGCCAATCTAAAGTAAGTACTTTCTATGCTTTACAAACCATTTATAAATGAGTTCCAAAGGCTAACAGAACCTGGACACACACATGTATTGCTCTATTTGGACATGCCTTCAGAAATATGCCTACGGATAGTTAGTGTTAATACATCTTTAACAAGCACTTACCAACACATCAATTCATGATTAACTCATGAGTTACTAGTGATTAGCTGACTACATGGTGTGAGCCCATCTAAAGTGAGGACTTGCTATGCTTTACAGAGCATTTATAAATGAGTTGCAAAGGTTAGCAAATACAAAAACAAGTAAAAAAAACATTTTAAGAAAAGGGAAAGAAAGGTCAAATTGCTAGAAAACATACAAATATTTATTTAAAACTAAATAAATTCTTCTTTTCAACACATTTTTTTGTACAGTGAGAAAGAACACACCCCATGGTAAAAAAAGAAAAAGAAAAACTATGAATAAAGGGGTATTGAAAATGTAATTACAATAAATAAAAAATGTATTTAACGCTGTCAAAAACGAAACTAACAACGACAATATATAAATACGTATATAATACGTACACATATGTACAAATATTTATGTAAAGCTATTGTAAATAAATTCTTCTTTTCAACAAAGAACACATCCCAGGGGGAAAAAAATATACAAAAAACTATGAACAATGGCATTGAACAGAAAATTAAGAAAGTACTTCATGGGAAAACATAACATAAAAAAAAAATTCAAACTCAAATTTCAAACATGTGGCTTAGTTCCTACGCAACAGGTAGTAATTGGACCGGACGTAAAAATATCCCCCTTTCTCTGTAGTCTACCATTAACTAGCTACCGTAAATGTAGGCTACTTTTAAAATGCCATATTTTCCCTCTGGGCTCACCAAAACGAACGTAAAAGCATATTAACCATTCACTGCACATGCTCGCTAGTGAACATATTACATCTTTGATGTCATTTTTCAGTTTTTTAAGTACCGGTTCTGAATCGGAATCGTAAAAATACTAACGATACCCAACCCTACTTCTTCTTTAGTGGGATGAGCTTTCCATTAGCTTTTAACATGTTGACTGCAGCAGCAATCTCCTCATCTCTTTCAATTGTAGAAGCACACTGTGCAGCAAATTCACTTAATTTTGTAGAATGGGTATACATTTTTAAAACCTCTTTGTATTGGTCTGGTGCAGCAATGGAAAGCTCAGCAATTGGCGCATTGACCAACACTGTATTCCTGTCAACACCGACCTGTCTAAATGCACCAGACATGGTTCCAAGCCTCTTGAAATATTTCAGTATCTTCTTGTACCGGGCCAAAACCTGCTCTGGCTTCCGGGCTGGAATTTAGAGAACATACAATTAACGCTATCTACAGTAGGATTTTTTCATTTATATATTACTGTACTTACACACACTCTTTGACACAAACAAACAAACACACACACACACACACACACACACACACACACACACACACACACACACACACACACACACACTACACTAAGAATCTAGTGGCTTGTCAGCTACACAGTCAAATTCAATTCCAATCTAGAATAAAAGATGTATGTACTAGGATGATCACAACCTATTCCTCCATAATTGACTTTGTGAGTGCTAAAAACAATCACACATGCAATGTCACATCATATGGGAAGAGCCAGCCTGAAGCACAGAGCAGAGCAAAGCAGGAGTGATCTAGCAAGCATGTGAGTGGAAAGTGTTGAAATTAGCATATCTAACCTCTTTGCAGTGTTTTGGACTTCTTTGGTGACCTCTTTCTCCCTTTCCCCTTCTTATTTCTCTTCTTATCCTCTGAAGATGAGCATGTGTAAGATGAAAACTCTGACTCAGAATTCTTTGAACTCTTCTCAGAAGATGAGTCAAGTGTATGGACACTGCTGGAACCGGCAGTACTAGGCGCTCTGGGTTCCTCTTTTTTAAGAGCTGTTTAAAAAGATTAAAATACAAACATAAGAGTCACAACACATAATACATAAGAACACATATGTGCATGCATACAATGCAGAGCCAGGCCCTGCAAGTCCATGGTTATACTTTTTCCCCCCAAGTAATTTAAATACTAATGTTAATGTGAATTGGCACATCGTTAAAACAACAATCGCAATACTATCGTAGACGATACCGCACAACCATATTCGAGAGATATGCGAATGACAGGCACACAAACATACACAGACGTTCCTGTCATTAATAGATGGATGTAGCCTGCTGCCTAGCAATAGTAGTACTATTTTCGATGAAAGCAAAGACAGCCTCTTAAAACAGAACCTTACTAAGACAAGACTTTAACATCATGGGTTTGAAGTTGTGTCTTAATAACAGCAGTTCAATATCATGATGGATTGTGGATGGAGAATATGTGAACCTGCTGGTACGGATCTGTACACTCTTTGACCACTTGGCAGATGACTGTGGCTGACTAGAGGTGAAGAGGACACGCAATGCCTTCCTTCTACCTAAATAAGAACAAACCAATACTCTGACTAAACATTGTGTTGGGAGACTTGCCTGATGCCAGTTGTTCCTTGAGGAAATCTCTGTCCTTGGTCAACTCCTCTATTTTCTCCTTCTGCCATTCCATCTGTTGTTTGCACATCTGCAGCTCATGTGCTACATTTTGTATGGCCAGCTGTGCTGTGGGGGCTACTGACACACCTAAAAGAAAAGCATGTGTTATTATTGAATGAATGTAGAAAGTTATCCTTACAGAAGCCAAGTCATAATGATCACAACTTTGTCCATAAGCAATGCTAGGGTTAACAATCTAATGATAACGTGATGTTAAAATATTTACAGTTTTTTGCCCCCACTTCATAATAAACATTGTTTTATGACAATAAGTGTCAAATCACTGGACACAGGCATTCAGTAATATGTGTTTCTTCTATTGAAGCATGGTTTAATTAAGTAGCCTATATAACATTAACTATTACCATATTAAAGTAACCTTATCTGACAGAAAGAAAAGAAACTAATGGAATTCAGTCAATTTCCCTTTCTTACGTCAGACTAGCTTATTGTTCAGGTATAATGCAGTGTGAATTACTATATAATTAGTTTCAGACTGCATTCAGAGGTTTTCATTCGGTTTGTATCTTATACTGTCATAAATTGGTTTGCTGAACTTAGGAGACACATGCTGAATTAATTTGTTGACATTTCATGGTAATAACGCTACAGTTAACTCTTGCTTTTTGATTTAACTGGTTATGCAGTTCAGTACCCCCGCATTTGAGTAGCTAGCTACTGTATAAGTAGCTAGCAAGCTAGCTAGCAATCTACCTCATTGTCAATGTAAGTTATAAAGCACGACCAAAATGTATACTCACCAACACTACTGCCCTCCGCTTCTGTCTCCTCCACATCTTTTCTTGCTCTAGTATTTATCCGTTTTCTGTTTGGCATTGTTGTTCTTACTTTACAAACAATGTAACAGGTGGCTGTAACTTTGTAGCATGTGTGGGTACGCGATCTGTGCGTAAACATGCGGGGTACGCGATCCGTCTGCCCGCACAACCTGACATGCGCATGCGCAAGATGTTCGCGCATGCCCAGAGTATAATCCTGCGCGCGCGAAAGTTCTCCTGCGTGAAACTTATGGAAACCATCAGGAAACCATAGAAACCTTTCTTTGTTGCATGTTGATGACGCAATCCCTACTGAACGCGGGCAGCGGGATTCTGGTGCCAGTTCATCACATCGGCCTAAGCAGCATCATTCACCAGCATCATTCACTAGTGCACATTTCTGTAGCATCACTCTACACAATGACTCGATTCAGTAGTTTGAGAAACCTTCTACAGGAGGATGTGTCTACAAGAAATGCTCAGAAGCTTATTAAGTGTTTGCAGAGGAAGAAACTTTTGAGAAGAAAAATGAAATGCAGAAAATGCCATTGTAGCATGGAGCTGAAGAGAAGGGGCAACAGTGTGGACCAATATGCTTGGTAAGAAATGTATAGACCCTTTGCAAACACGTGACCACGACCACGTGACGACGCCATGACGGACGGCAGAATCACCGGAAGCACAAGCTAAATAGTGTAGTAGACGAGCGGAAAGTTTCATTAGTTTCAAATAAATAAACTGTAATACTACTACTACTACTACTACTACTACTACTACTACTATCTTCTTCTTCTTCATGGCTTCTTCAGACATCGTTTAAATTCACCTCCCCTGGTCCCTGTCTCGATCCTGCCGGTAGCTAGCTTGCCCCGCTAGCCGTTAGCTGCCGTCCGGTGAGTGTAGTCAGCCAGGCTTCTGTAATAATCATCCCAATAACAACCCATGGAGCGGTGGTGGTGTGGCTATGTCCTCCAGTTACTTAAGGCTAGCTTCCTTGCACTTGGAGCAGCAAGCATCTGCCATGTTCTCCATAGTTACGTTACTCCAAGCTTCTTCCCTTGTAAACAAATCTGCCCTTCACTCTTCACACACTACGCTCCGATTGGCACACTACTGTTTACCTTTTCCTGCTACAACTAGAAGCTACTACCGCACTACTGTTGGGGGGGATACACTTCCAGACCTGACATGACCTGTCCTCTGGAGGACATAGCCACACCAACGTGGATTGTTATTGGGGTGATTATCACAGAAGCCTGTCTGAATACACTCACAGGACGGCAGCTAACGGCTATCAGCTAGCAGGGCAAGCAAGCTACAGGCACGTACCGTTGTTCACTGGCTGAGCCAATGCATCTTTCTAATGGATGCCTGAACGCATCCCAGCTCTGGGAAATAATTCATCACACGTTAATCCATGCAGTAAATCACGGAGTGTCTATGATCAGTATTAACCACACATAATGTAACATCTAGCCATCGTCTTATCTGTGATTATATTCGCTGCTGACCCGTGGATATTTTGACGCGATGGGCAGCAGCTAGCGAGCAGTCCAAAGCTAGCAGAGTGATATGGCTCTGGCTGCAGCTAGCTGGTCGGCTAACCGGGGTTGGAGCTCTGCAGACCCGCATTTAATTCAGTTGTTTGGCCCTTTTGAAGCTAGTTTCCGTGCAAAATCATCTTTAATTTAAGCAATATTTTTTGTATTTGTGTTAAGTTCAATGATCAAGGGAACGGCTTACTTTTTGGGATATGTAGGTCACTGAATAACCGACGATAGTTATGTGGGACCTGTTAGCAGGAACAGCTGGTTAGCACAGCAGCTAGCTGGGTGAGGAAGTTTTATTATTATTATTTATCAGTCATTTAAAACAGAAAGGCAATACATATACATGCTTGTGTGGGTGAGGATTACTCTGCAGATTGTGTATGTGAGAACAAGAACAGCTAATACACTCGTTTGACTCATAGGTTTGACTTGCCGTCCATCTACAGAATAGCTCTTCCGCCGTCCGTCATGGCGTTCTAAATTCGCGGGAGTAGAGTGTGACGTCACGTGCAAAGGGTCTATAGACCTTTTCAATGGAATTCCATTGGGTCCATTTATAATGTTTGTTTACATAACATTTACATACATTCCCATAGAGTCAGGCAGAACCTTATGTCCACTATGTCTTTTGGCGCTGTTCAGTAATATGAATGACTTAACATTTTCATTCTCAGTTCTCAATATGCGGGCTTTTCCTTATCGTGCCTTTTCTAGTTTATAGTCAAATATGGGAATTGTATTGTTTGTATTGTAATTGTAGGATACATCTTTCTAAATAACAACAAACAGCAGTATGTTACTCTTCTTTGTTAGGATCTGTCGAGGGGCTAAACACTCCAGAAAGGTCATACAAACATCTGTGCGTCACAAGTCAATTTTCAGTCATTCCAAGGTCTCCCTGAAAAACTGGATGCAGTTTATGCACAGGTAGGTAGCAATACATTTGGGTTTTTAAGAAATCACCTTGTCATTATCTGTCAATGTAATTGATTATGGAGCCATACTTACTTTTTTACACTCAATATATTAAAATTGTATTATTAGTAGTGTTATTGTAATGTATGTGTTATTGTTGTGTTCAAATTAGATTTGTCATTGCTTGTTATTATTGGCTATGTTGGTACTTTTTAGGGTTATGGTATGTGTAAGGTTAACAATAGGTTTATATTGTTACCACCTTAATACAACCTTATTAGCAAAAATAACTACAAATGCTATTCCAAGGAATTATGCATGAAAATCCAAAAGTGACGTAAAATGTTATATAAAGCTAAAACAGATAATGCGAAGAAAGTTACTATTGTGTTGCTAGGGTAGACATTGTGGCACTATGCTAAATAAAGTAGTTGCTAGGTAGTAGAGCCTGAGAGCCTTTGAAGTTAAGTGTGCAAGGACCTTTTGAAACAGCACCTTGTATGCACTTCAGCAGAGGAAGTGTAGAAAAGTGAGACACACCGAGAAAGAGAGCCTTAGATGTTGAGTACTAAAAACATGCAAAGACTTTCGTTTTAAAAATAAATAAAATAACAAAATTAAATTGATAGATTAATAGAGAGAGAGGGAGAGACAGAGAGAGAAGAAAGAGAAGATGTGAGAGAAAGTGGGGAAGAAAGTAGTGAGTGATCCAGTTGAATGGAGAGAAGAGAAAAAACGTTCCTTTTAAGTAACTGCATAGTCAGTAAGAGCACAGGTGCTTGGTTACTCTCCATGTGTTCTTGATTTACCTATTATGATGTCTCAATGGGCCATGTTAAATCTATGGCAGAAATTATTTTCAGTTTTTATTTAATATCTCAAAAAGTGTATACACAACAATTAACAATACCTATGTCAAGCATCCTTTTCAAGACCTGCATGACAAAATGTTAAACAAATTTCTATGTTGAAGGTTCTCTAAGCATGGTTGGGTGACGTCACTTCTGTTGACGTTTCAAACTAAACAGAGAGCTCGCGTATTCAGGGGACAGGCAGCTAGTGAATCGTGAGATGTTTGCTGTATGTGACAAAATAAATGTTTGAGCTAAGAAACTGTGTAGCAAGA
>CM046810.1:14488169-14596983 GCA_025617405.1 Perca schrenkii
TGTGATACCATCATGATATTTTGAAGATTTATGGAATGTATTTCAATGGGAAGCATCTTTCACAATCACAGCACGATTCTTTCTGCCAGTAGGGCTGCAGCAGAGAAGCTGTATACAGCTTTGCTATTTTTGGTATTTTTAGCCCAATAACCGCTGTTTTAATCAAAATGTATTCATGAGATCTTATAATGGTTTATATGTATTTCTTTTAACATATTAGTCCGGTCTTATTGCCACGGAAGCTGGATTGCTTTGTTGTTTATTGATATTTTTAAAACTATAACCCTACACCTATCAATGTTGATTTCGATGTTATCATGGTATGCATTTCTTTATATTAATAATATTATTTTTGTCATTTTACCGGTTAATTTATCAAAATGGAACACAGGCCGAATTTATACAATAAAAATACCAATAATGAAAAAATTGTGTTTTATGCTAAGCACTTTGATTTGCCTTGTCGCAGAAAAATTGTAGGCCTATATAAAAAAACCTAGAGTTCAGTGTTTAGAAATACAGCCAAATGGCTTCTTTGACAAATGTGCATTTGTTTTGACTTGTACAGTTATGAAAAACTAAAAATTTACTTTTTAGGCCAACAAAGAGAAGCATTTTTTTATGTTATTTTCCATGCATTGTTATTTAAAAATGAAATTGTCTGATTTTGCAGTTGATGAATGTTAATAGCAAAGACTAAAGAGAAAAACAAACATGAGCATATTTATGTGTGGGACTTGATAAGATTTAAAATCACTCTGCATTATTAGTTGTTTTAAGTAAATTACTTTTTTTAAATAACAATTTAGTTCAAGTTCATTTATTTATATAGCACATTTAAACAGCCGCTAGACAGACCAAAGTGCTTTACAGAGCAAGCATATAAAAACATAAAACCAGCAAGACAAAGCATAAAACACAAAATAAAAACAACAAGGCTAAGAGCAACCTTAAAACACTGACTGAAGTATACAAAAGAAGGACCAATCAAAGAGGAAATCAATACGCTAATGAGAATAAGTAGGTTTTTACCAACGACTTGAAGATAGCAAGCTGCTGGCTGTTCTAATCTCTAAAGGCAGGGTGTTCCACAGACGAGGCCCTGCCACCGCAAAGCGCGCCTCCCCTCTCTGCTTTAGTCTGGCACGAGGGGCTACCACCAGAACATGTTCGTGTGATCTTAGGCCTCTGGGAGGGGTGTACGGATGAATGAGTTCGGATAGATAGACGGGAGCTAAGTTATGTAAAGATTTGAAGACAAAGAGAAGGATTTTGAAATCTTTTCTCTGTCGAATGGGCAACCAGTGTAGAGATTTGAGAATAGGGGTGATATGGTCATATTTGCGACAGTTAAAGATAAGTCTGGCCGCAGCATTTTGGACTAACTGAAGACGGGCAATTTGAGAACTAGATATACCACAGTAAAGTGAATTGCAATAATCTCACCGGCACATGATGAATGCATGAACTGCCATTTCCTAACTAAACTATGAGCAGCGGCTCTTGGATACTTATAAATTACTGGACTATACATTTTTTGTAGACATAGTAGGCTATTGTCATATTTGAACATTTTTCTGCGTGACCGAGGCCTACCAATAGCTCAAGCCTGTCCTAAAGTGACTGTAGCTAAAGCTAATTAGCAGCAAGATGCCACCCTTCTCCATAGAGGACTACTACAAACTCCTGCAGAAGATTGCAGTTCTGGAAACCAAAATTTACCGGTTAGAAGTAAACCTGGAAGTGAACGGATCATGTGGAAATGACACCACTTTACCAGTGACCCAAAAACAATGGACAAAAGCATGCTAACATACGGCTAACTAGCACCAGCAAGACCACAAAGAAACAAGAGGGCTCTGGAACGGATAATAAATCAACAAGTGGCAGTCCTCCCTGGAACTCTTTTGGTGCAAAGCCTAAGAGTAAATCATTTTCCTGGGAAATGGGAGGACGACTAACGGGCAGGACACAGCGCCCTGAGATTTGTGATATGACCGGCTGGCCTGCATTACCACCCAGGCAGAGTGCCTCTTCAACCCCTGTACTTAGTAGGACACAGCCGTGGACAGCTGCAAAAAGGGAAAATCAGCAACAAAATGCCTCCCCAACAACTGAGTGTGCAGGTGGAGAACAGATTTGCTCCTCTGCTACAGGACCCTGGACATGACCTGGATTACGTCTCATCGTCACACAGCAGGGTAAGGACTGAGAGCAATTCTAAAAGTAAAAAGCTACAGGGAAAGCTAACGACTGGGCCCCCAAACTCTGATTGTGGGTGACTCTGCTGTGAAAGATATAAAAAGCAGTAAAAAACACCAAAATACTCTGTTTTCCCAAAGACATGGTGTCTGACTTGGCCCAAAGAATCCCAGATATCGTAGCAGCACACCCAACTGTGAAGAACATTGTACTGCACATAGGGTCAAATGATGTTGTAAAGCAAGAGTCTGAAGTGCTGAATCGTGACTTTATGAATCTGCTGAACGCAGTCAGCTCCGTAAACGCAAAGGTGTTTATCAGTGGCCCTATACCGCCAGTCAGAGGAGGAGCTAAGAGATTCAGCAGACTGTTGGCACTGAACAGACGGCTTTCAAATGCATGTACCAACCATTCTCTGCAGTTCATTGACAATTTTAACATTTTCTGGGGCTGCAGACATCTTTTTAAAGCAGATGGACTATTCCTTAACAAGCCAGGAGTAAAAAAGTTCACCTCTAGCCTACTTTACTTTCTGCGCCACACATCTGCTCCCTTGGCCAAGGACACGAGACAAGATGTACCAAAACAAGAGGAAGACACAACAACAAAGTGCGGCAGTGAGCCACCACAGCCCCCACCTGAGCAAAGATTTGACCATGGGAGACCAAAGAGCAGAGATGAGAAATCTCAACCCCCTTCTCACCCGTGCAACACTCCTCAAGCCCCTGTGACAACCCACGACAGCTATGAGGACCTCTTTAAGGATATGTCGCTCTCCCCTCTTTCCCACATCCCCATGTTGGAGTTCACTGACCAGATGAAGCAGCTGGTAAATGCTGGAACCAAGTATGCCCCCCTTCCTTCTCCCATCGTAAAACGCCAGGCACCTCTGCCCCCCTCAAGGACGGCAGCTAACTCCTTCTCCCCAAACTGATAAGGATGCTTGTGTGCAAAATGCAGTAAGCATTAACTGATATGGGCCGGGTCCAGGCTGCATGCATAGTAGCACTCATGACTCTTTCCAAGACAAGCCTGGGCCCTGCGTATTAGGTTCTTCCACAATTTATGTTGTGATAGGTAATAGAAAAAGAATGGCAAATAAGCACGTAACTGCAAACTTTGCAAATTTAGCATCCATTCCTCGTCAGCCACAGTCTGTCCCAAAAAATGAAAACGCACTAACATTAGCCCTACTAAACGTTAGGTCTTTGGCGGGAAAATCATTTTTAATCAATGATTTTATTATCAAGAACAATCTTGATTTTATGTTTTTAACTGAAACCTGGTTGGACCATAATAACAGTGCTGCTGTTCTCATTGAGTCAGCCCCCTCTAACTTTAGTTTTATGAGTGAGAATAGAGTGAATAAGAAAGGAGGTGGAGTCGCCATTTTGTTTAATGACTCATTCCAATGTACGCAAATATCTTACGGAAATTTTGCTTCTTTTGAATATGTGGCTCTTCAGCTAAGATCCTCCCCCTCAAGCTCTACTTCTAAATATCTACAGGCCACCTAAATACTGTGCATCCTTCTTTGACAATTTTAATGAACTGCTGTCTATAATCTGTATTAACTTTGACCGTGTAATTATTGCTGGTGATTTTAACATTCATGTTGACAACCCCCAGGACCGAGGGACCAAAGAACTGTGTTGTGTTTTTGAAAGCTATGGACTGACTCAGCATGTGACACAGCCCACGCACAATAAGGGGCACACTCTGGACTTGATTATCTCCAAGGGTCTGAACATTCCCAAGGTTGTGGTGACTGATGTTGCTCTCTCTGATCATTCCTGTGTTTTCTTTAACGGCACTATCTCTGTGCCCAAAAGTGTTCAAACAAAGTTAATCAGAAAACGGTATATTACTGAAAACACCAGTGAATCATTCATTCAGCTTTTCTCCTCTACACCCACCCTCACTGGGGCCTCAGTCACTGAGCTTGTAGATAATTTCAACTGTAAAATTACAACTGTTATTGATGCTATTGCTCCCACTAAGGTCAAAGCTGTCTCTGGTAAGAAAAGATCTCCATGGAGAAATATTATAGGTGTGAGAACAGAAAAAAAGAGTGTCGAAAAGCTGAACGCAGTTGGCGAAAATCTAATCTCCAGGTCCATTATAACACTTATAAAGAGAGACTTCGCATTTATAATCTGGAACTAAGAAATGCAAGACGGTCCTTTTTCTCTGACATTATCGCCAGAAACAATAATAATTCACGTGCTTTGTTTGCTACTGTTGATAGATTAACTAACCCTCCAGTACCGGTAGCATCTGAACTGTTGTCTACCAAGGCTTGCAATGACTTTGCCTCCTTCTTCACAGACAAAATTCAGAAAATTAGACAAACAGTCAGTGCCTCCTTATCAAGTACAGGATATGTGTTGTCACACTGTGCACGCAAAACAAATTCCAACATGACACAATTTCATACGATCAACCTTAAAAACCTGGAGGACATTATACAGCATCTGAAAACCTCCTCCTGTTGCCTTGATATTCTACCAACGGGTGTTTTCAAAAATGTTTCGAAGTGTTTGGCTTCAGATCTTCTACAGATTGTAAACACATCTCTGCTCTCAGGTATCTTTCCACAGGCCCTAAAAACTGCAGTCATCAAGCCACTCCTAAAAAAGAACAATCTAGACACGACACTAATGAGCAACTATAGGCCAATATCAAACCTTCCATTTTTTAAGTAAAATCATAGAAAAAGTGGTTTTTCAACAACTCAACCTTTTCTTATTGCTAAACAACAGTTTTGATGCCTTCCAGTCAGGTTTTCGACCAAACCACAGCACTGAGACGGCTCTTGTTAAAGTCTTTAATGACATCCACTTAAACACAGATAGTGGCAAAATTTCAGTCTTAGTATTACTTGATCTCAGTGCTGCATTTGATACGGTAGACCGTGACATATTGCTTGACCGATTGGAAAACTGGGTTGGTCTTTCTGGCTCAGTACTAAAGTGGTTTGAATCCTATTTAAAGAATAGGGACTACTTTGTGTCTATAGGTAATTATACATCTGAGCATACAAACATGACGTGTGGAGTTCCCCAAGGCTCAGTTCTGGGCCCTCTTCTGTTCAACATCTACATGCTTCCACTGGCTCAGATTATGGAAAACAACAAAATAACTTACCATAGTTATGCAGATGACACACAAATTTACATAACCTTATCGCCAGGGAACTATAGCCCAATACAACAATTAAATATGTGCATTGAACAAATTAATGATTGGATGTGCCAGAACTTTCTTAAATTAAATGAAGAAAAAACGGAGGTGGTTGTTTTTGGAGCAAAAGAGGAACGATTGAAAGTCAGCGCTCAGCTTCAAATGACAATGTTAAAAACAACAGACAAAGCCAGAAATCTTGGTGTAGTCATGGACTCAGACCTAAATTGTAACAGCCACATTAACATAATTAAAAAATCTGCCTATTATCACCTTAAAAAATATATCAAGGGTTAGAGGACTTATGTCTCAGCAGGATCTGGAAAAACTTGTCCATGCTTTTATCTTCAGTAGACTTGACTACTGTAACGGTGTCTTTACAGGTCTCCCTAAAAAATCAATCAGACAGCTGCAGCTGATTCAGAACGCTGCTGCTCGAGTCCTCACTAAAACCAGGAAAGTGGATCACATCACTCCAGTACTGAAGTCTCTACACTGGCTTCCAGTGCCTCAAAGAATTGATTTCAAAATACTTTTACTGGTTTATAAATCACTAAACGGTTTAGGGCCAAAATACATTTCTGATCTGCTACTACATTATGACCCACCCAGACCTCTCAGATCGTCTGGGACAGGTCTACTTGTTGTCCCCCCGAGTCAGAACTAAACAGGGGGAAGCAGCGTTCAGTTTTTATGCTCCACATATCTGGAACAAACTCCCAGAAAACTGTAGGTCCGCTGCAACTCTCAGTTCTTTTAAATCTAAGCTAAAGACCTATCTTTTTGATGTTGCTTTTCTTTAAATAATCTATTTTATTAACTTTAATTTCTTATACTGCACTGTAACTTTTATTCTTATACTGCACTATCAATTTTATTCTTGTTTTAATTTGTTTATTAATGATTTTAAATTGTTTTATAACTGCTCTTTAATGTTTTATGTAAAGCACTTTGAATTGCCCTGTTGCTGAAATGTGCTATACAAATAAAGCTGCCTTGCCTTGCCTTGCCTTGCCTTGCCTTGATTTTAGACAATAGACGAAGTTGGAAAAAAAAATGGAGCTGATTACAGATTAAATAAGTTTATCAAATTTTAAGGACTGGTCCACAAGATCACCCAGGTTCCGCACTCATGCAGATCTAAAAACAGTAAGACTCCCCAAGTCTAGGCTTGTACACTGGGACCTTTCACTTGGGCTAAAAACAATGACCTCGGTCTTATCGTCATTTAAATAGAGGAAATGTTGAGCCAGCCATGCCTTCACCTCCTCTAAGCATAGCAGGAGAGAGTTTAACGCAGCCAGATTATTTCTACTGATTGGCATGTAAATTTGGGTGTCGTCCGCGTAAAAATGAAATGATACATCATATTTCCTTAAAATAGCTCCCAAAGGCAGCATGTAAAGAGAAAATAGAGAGGGAGCCAGAATGGAGCCCTGCGGAAGACCGCAGGACAGAGGTGCCATAGAGCTGGAGAAGTTGCCCATCTTTACTGAGAACCTTTCTATCAGAAAGTTAAGACTGGAACCAATTCAAAACTGAGGCTTTTAGGTCTACCAAGGTCTCAAGTCTAGCTAACAGAGTAGGGTGGTCAATGGTGTCAAAAGCTGCTGAAAGAGCTAGAAGAAATAGAACAATTTATGGTAGGCCTAACATATTAATTATTATATTCAGAACATGATCCTCATATCAATCACCATGGTTACAGCTTGTAGCCATCCTAACCTTTGTAGCCTTTTCAAAATTAAGAAGTGACTAGTTTTGGGAAGCATTTTCAGGAAATTTAAAGTATAAGCAGATTGTTGCCGAGGTTTTTGTTTGTATGGGTATGTGTACATATACAATGTGTTTTGGCATTTTTGGCACACTTCTACCGCAGTCTGTACTGCACACAGACACAACTCTGACATCTCTTTCAACCATTTCACAAATTGAGGGTATCAGAGGTCACGAATGATGAACCAATCAATTGGCAAAATTTCAAAATGTACAATGGACTATTATGTTTGAAGAATTTGAACTCAAGGCAGATATCTCTCTGGGGACAATAAAATATTGCCTGCAAATTGGTCTCCATGATATGTAAACATTTAAATATTGTCGTAGGACTACAGCAAACACATCGTTGGAAAGGTCTCAACCTGAACAGTAACATATGTTAGTCTGGTAAGGCTACATTACTCCTGCTTTAAAATATTGACCCTTGAACCTTGAACCCAGTACATGTATGAAGGCTTGTCATTTAGCAACGGAAGGTGCTACACACATAGGACCAGCTGTTCTAGAAAGCTCTGGACCTCAGCTGTCATGTAGATATGGTCTCCAAAGTTTACCCACTGTAAGCACTGTCAAATATGGTAATAAGCTATTTTTTCACCTAGTTAACAATTACATTTTTGAAATCTGATGACACCAGTGTGTTCCCCATCCCAAAGAAACCCAGGATGTATCAAAAATTCTACACTGCCAACTTCTACTTATGAGAAATATACCAATATGTTTAAAAACTACAACTCACACTAGAGACGTGCCCCAGAACCTGTTACAAAGGGGTGGGTGGCTGGACTTGTTCGGCTCCTGTTTTTCTGCTGTCTGCCGTGAATGGGCTTCATTCCATTTCAGATTGCCGCCGGCCGACCGAGCAAACAGTACATGAGACAAATACATAAAACTGTATTCATTGTTAATCCTCAAATACAACATTAGACAAAATCATCAATATTAACAAATATTATGTATTTGTATCTTTCCTATCTGCCGAGCGGTAATTATTACGTCTTCAGCTGACTTTTTTAAACGTTGTTACCGTGCATAACTTACTGGAACAAAACTGAGCAACATGTTGTTGCTGGTGACAAAACCACTGATTAAATATGTACATTGAAGCGATATTGTCATGAAAGACTGATTACTGTCCGATTCTCTGATATGAATGTCCGCGTTGCGCCCCGCTCGGCCCGTGTTCTGTCTTACAGCATACTGTAATATTTCACCGGTAATAAGACAGAAATAATATTAAAATAAAGAAATGCATACCATGATAACATCTAAATGTTGATAGATGTAGCTCTATAGTTTTAAAAATATCAATAAACAACAAAGCAATCCAGCTTCCGTGGTAATAAGACCAAAATAATAAAAAAAAATACAGATAAACCATAATAACATCTCGTGAATAAATGTTGATTAAAACGGCGGTTATTGGGCTAAAAATACCAATGATAGCAAAGTTGTATACAGTTTCTCTGCTGCAGCCTAACTGGCAGAAAGAATCATGCTGTGATCATGAAAGATGCTTCCCATTGAAATACATTAGTTTTCAAAATGGGATCCCATCACAAAAATCTTCAAAGTATCGTGGTGGTATCACGATCTAATAGATTTCTTTTTGCGATGCCATTACGAACTGCACAATCTGATTTATTCACAATAACATAAGGCATGGGAGAACGGTGCTTCTGTCATTGTCCCTGTGTCATTCGCCCCGGTACCCTGTTCTCTCATGATGTAACTTTTGGAGAGAAGCTAAATTTAGCTTCAGCTCAGTAAAGTATGCCAGCTCAGTAACTTGCAGTAACGCTAAACAATGTTCAACTGCTAAATCAACCTGGGTTAGTATTGTTCATTAAGTACTGATGATTTTAAACAGGACTTTGGGAAAACAGCAGTCCTAAAATGTGTGGCAGATGATTGCTGTAAAATCCATGTGGCGCAAAATGGCCAAAAGTGTAAGGTGATTACAACCAAAGACCTCCCAATAAGTAAGTTAGCAATTTTCTTTCTTTATAAAATACAATTACATTTTACTCATTGATTCAAAGCTGATTTTATTCAAACAAAACTGAGTAAAATGCAAATAAATGAATAGTTCAAATTAATTTTGAATTTGGCTTGATACTGGGTTGGACAAACACTGCAGGCTAAGGCGTGGAAAAAGACAAAAGTATCAGTCAGTTCTTGCCCCAGTCCTTATATTCAGTTGATGTCAGATAGTGAGATCACTGAGCTGGCAGCAGAGCCGTTGTTACCAACTCCACTCATATAGCGGAAGCTTTTCTTTTCCAGACATTATCCACCTGTATTCCTTAAACACATTTAACTGGTAAATAGTGTCTGACTTCAGTCTGTGGGGGTTTCTCTGAAAAGCACAATGTTGAGAATTTGCAGCAGGGCTTTGGTAAGTAAACATTCTGCCTGTTTACAATGTCTATAATGTAGCTTCCTGAAATTACACTATCTAGACAACATCATGTGGGTAAATGTGTTTATCCATGCATAAAACTTTGGTTGGTTATTGGGAGCTCTATACTGCGATATGTGAAGCCGACGGCCCCAGCGGCTAAAGTACCTACGGTCATATGTGTCCCCGGGGCCAGAGCGGGCGATATAGAAACCCATCTAGAGCTGCTGGCCAAAAAGAACCGTAAATACAGTAAGATCATACTTCACGTAGGGGGTAATGGTCGTAAATCGGAGATCACTAAATTGAATGTTGAGTCACTTTGTGCATACGCAAAGACAATGTCGGACTCAGTAGTTTTCTCTGGACCCCCTGCCAAACCTGACTAATGATGAAATGTACAGCCGTACGTCATCCTTCCACCGCTGGTTGTCGGGGGGGTGCCCAGCTAATGCTGTGGGCTATGGGAATAACTGGGGGGCGTGCTGGGGAAAGCCTGGTCTGATGGAGAGAGACGGCATTCATCCCACCTGGGACGGAGCCGCTCTCATATCAAAAAAATCTGACCGAGTTTATCAGACATAAACCATGACAACCCAAGCTTGATATTAGTAATCAGAGGTGCAGTATTACGCGCCCCTCTGTGCTTCCGTTGGAGCAGTCACCCACTCATAGTCCAATAAGCACGGTGTCTGTTCCCCGACTTAGATCGGTTAAATCAAAGGTAAACAAAAGATGCGCTATACTTAACAACCTAATTGGAATTAAAACGACTGCAACGATAGAACAAAATATGAAAATTAGATGTGGACTATTAAATATTAGATCTCTGTCTTCTAAAGCAGTATTGGTAAACGAGTTGATATCAGATAATAACATTGACTTATTTTGTCTTACTGAAACCTGGCTGGGCCATGATGACTATGTTAGTCTAAATGAAGCCATTCCTCCCAGTCATATTAATGCTCAAATTCCTAGAGGCTCAGGCCGAGGAGGGGGAGTTGCAGCCATCTTTGATGCAAGCCTGTTAATTACTCCTAAACCTAAATTAAATTATAACTCCTTTGAAAGTCTTGTTCTTAATCTTCAACATCCAAAATGGAAAACATTACAGCCAATTATATTCGTTGTTATTTACAGGGCTCCAGGTCCGTATTCTGAATTTTTATCTGAATTCTCAGAGTTTTTATCATGTTTAGTCCTTAAATCAGACAAAGTACTTATTGTAGGTGATTTTAATATCCATGTGGACGTTGACAGCAATAGCCTTACTACTGCTTTCAACTCATTACTGGATTCAATCGGTTTCAGTCAGAGTGTGCACAAGGCGACGCACGGTTTTAACCACACCCTCGACCTTGTGCTGGCATATGGTATTGAAATTGAGGATTTAATCCGCAGAATTCGGTATTATCAGATCATTCTTTAATCACTTTCGAATTCTTACTACCTGACTATATTAAATTAGATAAAAGCTTCTACACCAGATGCCTATCTGACAGTGCTATAGCTAAATTTAAAAAAGATATTCCAACAGCATTCAACTCTATGTCATGCCTTAACATAACAGAGGACCTCTATGTTAACCTCAGTCCATCTCAAATTGATACATTTGTAGACGGTGCTACGACTTGCCTACGGACGACCTTAGACTCCGTTGCTCCCCTGAAAAAGAAGATGATGAAGCAAAGGAAATTAGCTCCTTGGTATAACTCCCAAACTCGCAAATTAAAACAAATCTCGCGAAACCTTGAATGTAAGTGGCGTTCCACAAAAGTGGAAGAATCCCGTTTGGATTGGCAAGAAAGTCTCAAAACCTATAGGAAGGCCCTAAGAAAGGCCAGATCAAACTATTACTCATCATTAATAGAAGAAAACAAGAACAACCCAAGGTTTCTTTTCAGCACTGTAGCCAGGCTGACAGATAGTCATAGCTCTACTGAGCCATCTATTCCTCTAGCTCTGAGTAGTGATGACTTTATGAGCTTCTTTAATGATAAAATTACAACAATTAGAGATAAAATCCGTCACCTTTTGCCCTCAACTTTTAACGGTTTACCTTTAAACGCAGAGTCGCTAGAAATAACGACTAGTCCCAACATATACTTAGACTGCTTTTATCCTATAGACCTTCAACAATTAATGTTAAAGATATCCTCAGCTAAACCATCTACCTGTCTCTTAGACCCCATCCCAACGAGATTACTCAAAGAAGCGTTACCCGTGGTAAACACTTCATTACTAGATATGATCAATATGTCCTTATTAACAGGTTATGTACCGCAGTCATTTAAAGTCACATTAAAGTCTTAGCAAACTATAGACCTATATCTAACCTTCCCTTTCTATCCAAGATCCTTGAGAAGGTGGTTGCTAATCAGTTATGTGATTTTCTACATAGCAATAGTTTATTTGATGACTTTCAATCAGGATTCAGAAAGCATCATAGCACAGAGACGGCACTGGTGAAAATTACTAACGACCTTTTAACTGCTGCAGACAAAGGACTTGTCTCCATTCTTGTTTTACTAGATCTTAGTGCTGCATTTGACACTATTGACCATTCAATCCTGTTACAGAGATTGGAACACTTGGTTGGCATTAAAGGAATCACACTAAGCTGGTTTAAGTCTTATTTCTCTGATCGATCTCAATTTGTTAATGTTAATGATAAATCCTCCAAGTACGTTAAAGTTAGCCATGGGGTTCCTCAAGGCTCAGTGCTTGGACCAATTCTTTTCTCCCTATATATGCTTCCTCTAGGCAATATTATTAGGAAACACTCAATTAACTTTCACTGTTATGCAGATGACACCCAATTATACTTGTCAATCAAGCCAGACGAAACCAGTCAGCTAGCTACATTTCAAGCGTGCATTAAAGATATAAAATCCTGGATGACATATAATTTTCTGATGTTAAACCCTAACAAAACTGAAGTTATTGTACTGGGACCTAAACACCTCAGAACCTCATTATCTAAAGACATAGCTACTCTGGATGGTATTGCCCTGGCCTCCAGCACTACTGTCAGAAATTTAGGAGTTATTTTTGATCAGGCTATATCCTTTAATGCCAATCGAAAACAAACCTCAAGAAAAGCATTTTTTCATCTTCGTAACATTGCCAAAATTAGGAATATCCTGTCTCAAAACGACGCTGAAAAACTAGTTCATGCATTTGTTACGTCTAGGCTGGACTATTGTAATTCCCTACTGTCAGGTTGCTCAAATAAGTCCCTTAAGACTCTCCAGCTGATCCAGAATGCTGCAGCGCGTGTTCTCACAAGAACTAAGAAAAGAGATCATATCTCTCCTGTATTAGCTTCTCTGCACTGGCTTCCTGTAAAATACAGGATTGAGTTTAAAATCCTTCTCTTGACCTACAAAGCTCTAAATGGTCTAGCACCATCATATCTAGAAGAGCTCCTAATACCCTATTGTCCCACTAGAGCACTGCGCTCCCAAAATGCAGAGTTACTGGTGGTACCTAGAGTCTCTAAAAGTAGAATGGGAGCCAGAGCCTTCAGTTATCAGGCTCCTCTCCTATGGAACCAGCTCCCGATCTCGGTTCGGGGGGCAGAAACTGTAATCGCTTTCAAGAATGAACTTAAAACTCTTCTATTTGATAAAGCTTATAGTTAGGGAGTGAGGAGTCAGTGTTCACCTAACTGGCCTAACTGCTTCTCTTCATAATTGTTAGATTAATAGTACATAACAAAGTAGAGGGAGGCAGGCCAGCCAAGCCCGATCCGGCAGGGGGAGAGTTCTAAGCCCAAAAAAGCTACCTCTCCTTATGACCTGTCTCTCTTAGTTACGCTGTTATAGTTACGCTGTTATAGTTTCAGACTGCCGGGGGACTTCCTTCCTTTGACACACTGAGCTGCTCTCTCCTCTACCTCTCTATTACTATTACTATTACTATTTGCGTGTATCCCGTCCCGGAAATGCTAGTTACTAATCCTAGCTTCTGGGGAGTTTCCCGGAGTCCTTATGTTTTTTTCCCCCAGCGTATTTCCTTGGAGAACGTTGGCACCAAGATCCTGGTTCCAGCTGTCGCCGTGGTCCTGCTGCACTCCTTGCTGAGCTCAACGGTGCCCTGCTGCGTCCTGCTGAACCCTGCAGCTTCCTGCTGAACCCTGCAGCTTTCTGCTGAACCCTGCAGCTTCCCGCTACATCCAGTCACTGTTCCATTATTAATGTGACTATTATCGCCACTGTTCATCACACCCCCCAACCGGCCCGTCAGACACCGCCTACCAAGAGCCTGGGTCTGTCCGAGGTTTCTTCCCAAGAGGGAGTTTTTCCTCGCCACTGTCGCACTGCTTGCTCTTGAGGGAATTACTGTAATTGTTGGAATTGTTGGTTGCTTTGTAAATTATAGAGTGTGGTCTAGACCTACTCTATCTGTAAAGTGTCTCGAGATAACCTATGTTATGATTTGATACTATAAATAAAATTGAATTGAATTGAATTGAATTGAATAAAACTAATGTTTATTATCTTGTAGCCTGTGATACATTTTGGCAAAATTGTGTTTTATATTTAGATTTTAATTATTGCCCTTGGTCTCCACCCAATTTAACTGTATGCGTTACATTCAAGCTAAACATGTTCACACAATGTCAATTTTTTTGTGTCAAAGTGACTGATGTGTCAACAATTTTTGAAATTGGTCCAGTGTTTAGGAAGACCGCTACAGCCGACAGTGGGGAAACAAGCCAAAATGGAACATTGTTGGGCAACTGCTCACCTTCAATTTCCATCCAAAAGTGCTGTTTCTGCCAATGACGTGCTCAGATTGTTATTCTAAGTGTCTGATAACATTATGGTAAGGATCCCTATTGAGATAGAGATACCTTTTTGTAAAATAGTAAGATCTAACAATTGAAGCCTGTCCCTGGCAAAAACAACACTTTTAGCAGACGAAATTGACTAAGCACATTTGCCATTTTAGAATACATTGCAGCCTGGTTTACGGCTTGGTTGACAACGTTTTACTCAATTCTGGACCAATTTCAAAGATTTTTGTTCACATTAGCTACTTAAACATCAATGCATGTAGAAATAGAGTCCAGGTTGAATAACAAAAAAAACACACAAAATAACCCTTAATTCATGTCTTCTTCGTCTTGCAGGATATAGTGTATTGTAATACAACAAGAACTTACTGGTATCTGGTAAGGAGAAAACAGCTGTCATAAGTGACAACATACATATATTTGAGTACATTGTTGTGTCTTTCAGGTGAAGGTGGGCATGGTGAAGCCCTGGCAATTGGTGAAACCTGTAACATCGACTCTGGTTGCTGCAAGAAACCTGAGCCAGCAGAAAGGACTGCCCAAGATGCCTGCCCCCCCTCCTCTGCAACAGACCTGTGAGATTTACCTGCGCTACGTGGAGCCCATGGTGGAGGTGAAAGAGCTGAAAGCGCACAAAAGAGCTGGTGGAAGAGTTTCGGAAAGCAGGAGGTGTTGGAGAAAGACTGCAGAGAAGCCTGGAGAGGAAAGCAGACAACATTGAGAACTGGGTGAGCTCAACAACTACACCTACATCTTTAGACCCTTTCACTGACACAATGGGGGTGACTTGCTCACACATTCTGCAGTGTTTTAGCTCCAAATCAATCATTCAGACATCTTCTGCCAGTGATGGAGAGCTCATAGACACAGTGTGGGCTGGGATTTCTATAAGATCTCCATGTTTAGAAAATAATGATGATCTTGACTAAATAATGTTTTTTACTTCACAATGTATGATTTGACTGCATTTAAACCACTCGTGAAATAAAATTAATTTCTTATAAACTTAGGTCTATGACAGAGAGAGTGTGGTTCTGTAGACAGAGGGTTGGCTAAAGCGTGGATTAGAAAACTATCGCTACCTCTGGAAAGCCACTCAGGGAGCAAACAAACGCCTCACTGATGTTAACAAGGCTCTTCTTCCTTCATGTGTTTGTATGTGTGTGCTGCCTCATCCCGCCCCCATCACTGTCTTGCATGAGCAACTGGCGCCTGAATCGCTGGAATAGTGTTTTCTGGCTCTTCTGCTCCTTTCTGTTTGTTTTCCATTTACACAGCCAAAGCTGTGTAGGAGTACCAGATTATGTTTTCAGCTCACACAACAAAAATTGAGAGCCATGTGAGATATTCGCTGAATTTGACAAAAATGTAATTGTATTTACATTGCTTACTCTACCTTTAATTTGGACAGACAATGCCCAGGAAAATTTTACATAAATTAAAGGCACCAGCTTCTTCACAAACTTAAAATACTTTGTCTGTCTGTATGTATCTTTTTGTCACTTATACTTTTGTAACTCTTTGTAGATGACAGACCATTTCATGAAGGTTGAGTTTGACAATCGTAACACTTTGTTGGGCTCTTCAAAGTCTGGGTATATCTTTCCACGAATGGACTCCAGGGACAAAAAGCAACAAATAAGGTAAACACACACAAGAAGCCTCCTCATGTAGGACAACTGAGGCTGGACCATCTAGCCCATCTAGACCATCGGGCCATCTATACAATCGAGCACCAACCATTTCTATTAGCCCTGTCCAGTTTGTATTCAGGAAAAATACCCAAGCACTCCATCCCCTTGGGCTTCTGTTTGAATGTTTCAATATCTGTTTGACCTGTGATGAAAACTTTGCCATCATAAGCATATTCTCACAAGCTAACTGAAATGAACATTTCTGAAAATGTTAACCCTTTGACCCTGTGTGAGCTGATTCAAGAGAGGCTCAATGGCCTGAGGGACAACCCTCTCGGATACTTCTATGTTCACAATTTACCTTTAACAAAACATTAGAAGAAATGTTGGTTTATATATATATATATATATATATATATATATATATATATATATATATATATATATATATATATATATATAAAACCATCACTAATAAACACAAAATTAACAGTTAATTACATTTGAGTTAACTGTTATTTTACTGTTACCAAACACTGTATGCTAAACCGCTAATTACTTAACTAATTATGTTTAGCATTGGATGCAACTTTGGAAAAGCCATTCAAATAATGTTTATAGATGGCTTACAAAACTATCCATCCAAATTTATAAACTAATGATTTTTGATGACACTGAATTAATTATAAAATGATAACTTTACTATTAATTAATAAACATGATGAATCATCATGGAAATGTGGTTAGACTTTTGCAAACTCCATGCAGACACCGTTCGCTGTAAATGAATATAATGGCAAGTCGCAGTGCAGTTACACTTCCATTTATTCTGTGTGTCCATTGTCAGCATCATTTCACTGTTTCCCACTAATTTCTATGGGAGCAGCCGTGCAATGCATTCTGGTAGCGTTGCAGGGACTTTGGAGAAGCGGGGTGTCAAGTCGCCCACTCCTCATTTGCATCAGCCAACTTTATGCAAAGACTCGGCTCGCCTCTCAAAAGCTGAAAAAAATCTTTTAAACTGAACTTTGTCAATCTGAAATGAAGACAGATTCAGCAACTAAATGGCCTATTTCTCGCTTAAAATGTTTTTAGGAACATGTTTCGATTAACTATTTTCATAACATACAAGATCATATTCCGAATGAGCCACCATTATGGTCGGTTTTGAAATTCGAGAGCAGCCAGCCCCACATGACGCGTTTGTCCAATCAGCTGCAGCCATCGCAGTTCTTTGCTTGTCAGTGGTCAGTGAAAAGAAACTGGTAGCAAGCTCACTAGTGTGCTTTTCTAGGGAGCAGGGCGATCCCATCAGTGAAAACAACATGTATGTGGACACGTACCATTAGACAGACACAAAGTGTTCTCTGTGCCCTTTTGACTGACTGACAGGCTGGAGATTGTAGACATAACAGTGTTCAATTTGCCCTTTTGACTGACTGACAGGCTGGAGAATGTAGGCCCAACATTGTTCGCTATGCCCTTTTGACTGACTGACATGCTCGAGATTGTAGAAGACAAGGCAACTTTATTTCTAAAGCACATTTCAGCAACAAGGGAATTCAAAGTGCTTTACATAAAACATTTAAGAGCAATTAAAAAGATATATAAAATAAAAACTGAAATAGAATAAGATAAAGGCTAAAATAGACTAAAATACAACTGAAATAAATTGTTGTTATGCAGGAAAGTACCATAATGGGAAAGTACCAAAAAAAGGTACCGTTGGGTACCAGAACTGAATTTGAGGTACCTTTATCGGTACCGGTTCTGGAAAAAAAGGGAACAGTACCCAACCCTATCAGGGTCATCTTGGATTGGCCTTGAGACTTCAAATTTTGAGTTTTAGGAGATCGACCTACAGTGAGGAAAATAAGTATTTGAACACCCTGCTATTTTGCAAGTTCTCCCACTTGGAAATCATGGAGGGGTCTGAAATTGTCATCGTAGGTGCATGTCCACTGTGAGAGACATAATCTAAAAAAAAAAAATCCAGAAATCACAATATAAGATTTTTTAACTATTTATTTGTATGAAACAGCTGCAAATAAGTATTTGAACACCTGTCTATCAGCTAGAATTCTGACCCTCAAAGACCTGTTAGTCTGCCTTTAAAATGTCCACCTCCACTCCATTTATTATCCTAAATTAGATGCACCTGTTTGAGGTTGTTAGCTGCATAAAGACACCTGTCCATCCCATACAATCAGTAAGAATCCAACTTCTAACATGGCCAAGACCAAAGAGCTGTCCAAAGACACTAGAGACAAAATTGTACACCTCCACAAGGCTGGAAAGGGCTACGGGGAAATTGCCAAGCAGCTTGGTGAAAAAAGATCCACTGTTGGAGCAATCATTAGAAAATGGAAGAAGCTAAACATGACTGTCAATCTCCCTCGGACTGGGGCTCCATGCAAGATCTCACCTCGTGAGGTCTCAATGATCCTAAGAAAGGTGAGAAATCAGCCCAGAACTACACGGGAGGAGCTGGTCAATGACCTGAAAAGAGCTGGGACCACCGTTTCCAAGGTTACTGTTGGTAATACACTAAGACGTCACGGTTTGAAATCATGCATGGCACGGAAGGTTCCCCTGCTTAAACCAGCACATGTCAAGGCCCGTCTAAAGTTTGCCAATGACCATTTGGATGATCCAGAGGAGTCGTGGGAGAAAGTCATGTGGTCAGATGAGACCAAAATAGAACTTTTTGGTCATAATTCCACTAACCGTGTTTGGAGGAAGAAGAATGATGAGTACCATCCCAAGAACACCATCCCTACTGTGAAGCATGGGGGTGGTAGCATCATGCTTTGGGGGTGTTTTTCTGCACATGGGACAGGGCGACTGCACTGCATTAAGGAGAGGATGACCGGGGCCATGTATTGCGAGATTTTGGGGAACAACCTCCTTCCCTCAGTTAGAGCATTGAAGATGGGTCGAGGCTGGGTCTTCCAACATGACAATGAGCCGAAGCACACAGCCAGGATAACCAAGGAGTGGCTCTGTAAGAAGCATATCAAGGTTCTGGCGTGGCCTAGCCAGTCTCCAGAACTAAACCCAATAGAGAATTTTTGGAGGGAGCTCAAACTCCGTGTTTCTCAGCGACAGCCCAGAAACCTGGCTGATCTAGAGAAGATCTGTGTGGAGGAGTGGGCCAAAATCCCTCCTGCAGTGTGTGCAAACCTGGTGAAAAACTACAGGAAACGTTTGACCTCTG
Source organism: Perca schrenkii (assembly GCA_025617405.1). Classification (NCBI taxonomy): domain Eukaryota; kingdom Metazoa; phylum Chordata; class Actinopteri; order Perciformes; family Percidae; genus Perca; species Perca schrenkii. Next base: position 14,507,387 of record CM046810.1, read on the forward strand.
TACTTGCAAACAAAGGCTACTGTACCAAATATTAACATTGATTTTCTCAGGTGTTCAAATACTTATTTGCAGCTGTATCATACAAATAAATAGTTAAAAAATCATACATTGTGATTGCTGGATTTTTTTTTTTAGATTATGTCTCTCACAGTGGACATGCACCTATGATGACAATTTCAGACCCCTCCATGATTTCCAAGTGGGAGAACTTGCAAAATAGCAGGGTGTTCAAATACTTATTTTCCTCACTGTATATGAGGAACAAAAAGTCAGGATATCTCAGCCTCTATAATTTGGACTGTTTCTTTATAAATAAAGTCTTATTTTGAAATCGTTAGAATTCCTTTTGAACATTGAAATGAATAACCATGTTTTCTTTTTCCAGGTGTGCTGCCCAACTAATTACGTCTGTTTTGGAATTTAAGACAATGTTTGAGAAGTGAGTACTAAGCTTAAAATGTTCATTTTTCCCCCAGACACGCAAGATCTTTATCATCCTGACTGTCATTATTTCCTGTCATGAGTTATTGTTAAACACAAAGTAATAAGATATGTATATTAATCTTAATATTACCTTAAGCTGATGGGTTTCTTTTGGCAGTAGAAGCAGTCGCATTACATATTAAAGGTATAGTGGAGGATTTTCTTTTTCCAGGTGGATCATCAAGACTATTGGTCCTCCTAGTTGTCAATCATTCTGGTGATATGTTTACGTAAGGCCGTGGTACGTGCACGTCCCTAGCTTTCAGGTGTATATGTGTTGCGAGCCTGAGCTACGGTTTCAGCCATTCATTGAAGCATTGAAGCTTTTGGGAGAATATTTCACACGCTGGCCTGCGCTAAAAGCACAGGTTGGGCTTCCCACTGATGGCTCAGTCGTGACGTTTCTACTCCACAGGTAAAGTTTGACATGCTATTTGGAGAAATCCGTTTAATCCAATGCTAGTAAAAGTTGATCTAAGCTATTATTAGCAATGCTAGCCCTGGCACAAGTCACGCACCGCGCACACACGGTAAACATCTCAATTTGTGAAAAAGTGCAAATCTTCTTTTGGAAAGTAGGCTTGTATGAGCCATGCCGACAGCAACTTGTAAACAGTGCACTCTCGTGCACACGTTTAATAGGCGTTCCCTCTCGGGAGCAGGCAGAGTGTTGCGCATGTGCATTTTTTCAAAAAGTACAGAGAGCGGTTCTTTTCTAAAATTCGGGAAAATCCTCCACAATACCTTTAACATTAAGAACGGTCAGAAGTTTCCACTGCTGCCTGGAAACACTGATATGCTTTTTAAAATGATGTTATCCTAAGCCAGATATACAGTATAACATCAGTTCTATGAAGAATTGTGATGTTTATTTCCAGTAAAAAAAACATTTTGATATCTTATACACTGTACTTTATTTCTATCTGAAAATACACACCAAAAGAAATTAACAAAGCCAAACAGGCTCTGAATGCCACAATGTCTCTAGTTTGTGGCTGTAAAGTTTCAGAAAATGTTCTCACTACAATGAAATGGCTCCAATGGGGACTAATATCATCACACATGAATACACTTGGGCTCACTGAGTCTCAACTTTCCAGTCAGTCCTAATTTATGCAACTTCAGGACTGTTAAGGGCCCTCAGTATTGTAGCATGAATCAATGGTTAATACACCTAGATTTTGGATATTCATTTCAAATTCAGTTTTATCAACCAACTTAATGGATGAATACAATTTGCACTCATATAATATAGGGCACCACCTCGTTTAAAAACAGAAGGCACTCAGATTGACTGTAATAAACCATAAAATCTTAAGTATAACATAAGTTAATGACAAAAGATATTCCAATCAACAAATACAGTATTTCAGTTTTAAATTGGATACTGTGCAGTTCGTAGCTGCAAACTGACCAAAAATTGTACTCATGAACAAGACAGACAGACGACGACTTTATCAGTAAACGAAAGAGTTTATTAGTCAGGTTAAGAGAGCAATAGAATCAGATAATTGGACTGAATGGCAAAATAAATGATGGTTATCACATATTATGAGGTTAAGATATGGATTCATGGAGTGATGTTACAAAATTAATAAGAAAAGCAGGCAGTTTTCGAAGTAAATCAATTAATGAGTTCTGCCTAACTTAACCTGTTTAGACTTAACAGAGACACAACATCAACTGTTAAATCGATCAGCTGATTTGTTTGGCTTATGATTGGTTTAAAGAAATGCCAATAGACCAGAGCACAAAGTATTAGTAACAATTACAATGTTATTCTTACTGTAGCCTAATTATTTCAAAATTATCTAAGATTTGCATGCAAAACATCTGCAGGTCGGTGAATGAGTGCAGACATTTTTTTATTTTACGTTCAAAGGACCTCTACTGCCTGTAGTTCTTGGAGGGTCCACCAGGGGGAAGAAAACATGTATCACATTGCATACAACAGGTTTTTCAGGAAAGTATTGATCATGTGGATGACATAGAGGTCACTGAATGTTGGTTCAACCAAGTTCAGACAATTATTCTGTCTTTATAAGAACTCTATTATCTGTGGTTGGATTAGTTTTGGTATTTGTATTTGGCACCAATATTTATATGTAACACTATTACAAAAACAAAATTGCTAAAGCTGAAAACAGTTTTTGCACATCTTAGAAAGAACAATGATATCATCAACAGTTTGTTTTCATTCAATCTTTATTAATAATATTGTGTGTGCATCAAACGCTGTATCATGAGTAATGGCGAACTGTGAGCTGACTATATCAGTACTACCTTCCAGCTAGTGTAGGCCTCCTTAGTTTCTCTTATTATGTAGGTGAAGAGACTAAACTTATGTTAAAGATGGAGGCAGAGCTACATTACCCAAAGTGGTCCTGAACAGCCACTGGATGCGGCAGCTTCAGGGTCATTAATGGCCAGAATTGTATACAACACTGAATGGCTGAGTTAGTGTTTCATGTTTGTGTGTTTGCAGTGGTACACTACCAGCTGAGTACATAAGAGGAAAGCCGCTGTGTATGAAGCAGTACGAGCAGATTCTGTCTTCGTGCATTGTCCCTGGTCTGGATAAAGACTCATTGGAGTTCTACACAGAGAAACACATCACTGTAGCACACAACTGTCAGGTGAGGAACATCACATCATACCATGGTCGGGGTGAATTCAGATTAAAAAGTAATATAGGACAACTACTAACAGGTTCTGGTGAATTAGACTTACCGTTCTAAATTGATGCGCTACATAAGGGATAATGTAGAGCGAGGTGGTCGTTATAGCGAATACAACCCTGACAGGGTGATCAGGACCCCGACGCGAAACGTCAATATTTATGTTGACGTTTATGTCCTCATTCATCTCGTTTCTTATAAACAAAATGTTGTAATGTAACTAATTAACGTTATTGTCCGTATGGCTGAAGTTACTACATAGCGATCACAGACTGTATATGAAGATTTAACGCGAGCGAAAGGCACTCACCAGATCTGTTGTCATTGCCTGTATTGGAGGACAGGAGTTGTTCCACTTTTCCCCACTTTTTGCCACAGCTGATAAATTACCCAAACTTCTTTCAACGGATTGATAGCTGTCTTCCAGAGTGCTCAGAACTTCTATGCATGGCACCGGTCTGTCATTCTTAGCAACGATCTGTTATCAAGAATTAGCAGATTGCACAATGCCATCTGATTCAACTAAGCCCTGTAATAAAGTAATGTGAAAGGAAATCAAATCAGAATCTGTTATTTCCAGCACTGAGTATAGTGTATAGTTCAGTGCCTCGTTCTCTGAACACCACATGATGGCGCTAACACAAAAGCTGCAAGAAGTAAGTTACACTTCCCCTCTGAGGCCTCAGACGGTACCTTGCACTGAAAGTGCAAAGGAACCTTGTTTTTTGTCAGAATATTATTATTTTTCCGAGTCCTTTGTCGCGTTTTTGAGGGGCTTAGCATGCATGAAAACTCACAAAAATTTGCACACTACTAACGTGTGCCTTAATTCTGACAAAAGTAATAAGTTAATTTACCAACTTTTGAGGGAACATAAGTCTCATCTTGAAGTCCATGGTGCTATTTTTAGAAAAAATTTCCGAAATCTTGGTTTTCGTGAAAAAATCTTCATTTTACGAACACTTGTTTGAGAACTTTAGAATGCATGAAAACTCTCAAACGTTTGTAGCCATGTGCAGAATATTAATCTCTTTCATCTGAATTCACCTTTAGACTTGGGGAGTGGTATGGTTGCTCTATAGCGCCTCCTAATTGGTTTTAGCACTTGGGCACACTTTTGACGGCCTCAGTATACACGAAAACTCACAAAAATTGGCGCCCACATAAACACCTGGGAGCTTTGCGAGACTACAGCGATTTGGCTCATACCTATAAGCGGGCTCCATAGCGCCCCCTAATGCATGGAAAGCCTCAACTTGGACAGAGTTGCTTTGATATTCACCAGATTTAATATACATATTGCTCTAATCATTGCGGACATATTTCCCATTTACCTTCATTAGCTCCGCCCAACCGTGTTTTACATTCTTTCGAACTCGTCCTAGGCCGTGATTTCAATCTTCTTGAATCTTTGCAGGTAGTATCTTTTGACCGTTATGACGAAAAATTATCCAAAGAATTTTGATAGTTGAAAAAATGCGCAAGTTACAGCAACTTCCTGTCAAGCAACTTCCTGTCTAAACAGGAAGTTGCGTTATCTTGGCAACAATTATTTCAATTGCCTCGAAACTTGAAAAAGTTGTTCCTCATGGCCAGTTTAGCATCTGTTTCAAACTTGGCGGCAATCTACCATTAGATGGCGCTGTTTTAATTTTATTTCAATAATCGGCAATATATCGATATATGGGAAACCTACTTTGTCTAACTGCTCCTGGGGCGTGAGTCCGATCGGCATGAAAACTTGCAAATAGACTCGGAGGACCCTCACAACAAAAAGTTATAAAAAGATTTTTGATAGTTAAAACAATGCACACCGACTTCCTCTAGGTGGTTGTCGAAACAGGAACGGTTGTATCTTGGCAAAAGTTATTCCGATTTACATGAATCTTAGAATGTGAGGTCTACATGTGATATTGCGTGTGCCAGTAACCCTGGGCAAGGAGCAAGGGCCCGTCATCGCTGCTTGCAGCTTTAATTATTATTATTTTTGTGAAATCATTAAAAATGAGTACATGAATGTAATTATGTGCAAATAAATACTGTTTCATGTGCTTTTCTCCCCTTTGATTAAGTTCTTTGTGCTGGACGTGTACAACAGTGATGGGACTCCGCTGACAGTTGATCAGCTGTGTGTTCAGCTGGAGAGGATCTGCAACTCCTCACTACAGAACAACATGGAGCCTGTCGGCCTACTCACCACAGAGCATCGTGACATCTGGGGCAAAACCTACATCGACCTCATCAAGGGTGAGAACAACTCTGCTCTTATTAATGAGAACATGTGAAATCAACTTATCCACGGTAAAAAAAAGTGATCTTGCGGGAACGGTAAACTTCCCGCTCACTGCATTTCGATTGAAGTTGGTCACTAATCCTATAGTGTCGTTTTTCTCAGAGCCCTACAGAATTCCATGTATCCTAAGTTCATTACGCCTTGACCTTGCCTCCAAGTCATCACACTTCATGGACATCTTTGACTCTCCGTATAGTAGAAGGCCAACTGTTCTTTCCAGCGGCGTCTTATCCTCCGTATATTCCAGCCTCTCTTCCATATCTACTGTTCGTTGCTCCATCTGTCTTCCATCACATTTGCCTCCAATCTTGTCAGGGCCCCTATGTTGTCTGCATGTGGGTGTTCTTGTCATAGCCAACACAGCTCTGTTAATATTACAGATTCCTCCTCCCCGCCGCAAAGTCCCTGGCGTAATTCCCTTTGTCTTGTCGGTTATTTGCACTTTCCTTCTTAGTGGGCCTCTCTTATTTATCCATTTATTTTTATTAACTTCTCAACTTTGCCTCCATCCTCCTTCAACATTGCAGCCACTGGAAGTCCTCCTGGAGTTTTTTATTTGTTTTCTGTTTTGTCTTCTCTTGATTACTCTTTTGTCTTGTTTGTATTAACCCCAATTTGTGTCTTGCTAATGTTTGGCCCAACTGTTTAGCTCTCTGTTGTTATGTTGACCTGGATATCCTGCTTTTGCCTTGCTTTGTAAACTTTTTTTTTACAGGTGTTATATAAGTGTTATTATTTGTATTATTATTAGATAAGACCAACAAAGAGTCAGTGTTGGCTATCCAAAGCAGCATCTTCACAGTGTGTTTGGATGGAGCGATGCCTCCAGGTGAGACGTTTCACAACAATGCCACTGACCAAGTGCTGCATGGAAGTGGAAGTCAGTGGAACAGTGGAAACCGCTGGTTTGACAAGGGGCTGCAGGTAATATAACACTTATGACATTTTTAAACGAAACACTGATGTTTTTTTTTTTCTGGCACGAGTAATGGGGACAGATATTACAAATTAGAAAAACACACCAACGACTGGTGTTGCCAACTCTTTTACAATAAAAGTAGCTAGCACTAGCTCCAAAAGTTGCTAAAAGTAGCTAGATGACGTTATATGTATATTTGCATATTGGTGATGTCATTATGCAATAATTTGCATAAAGCTTTGTGGTTGTGTAAGGTACAGAAAGACATATATTAAGAGCAAGGTGTTCTGTTTAGGACAGAACGGACCCAAACGCAGAGCTCAGCACAAGTCACTTTATTGGGGAAAGTGGGAAAGTGAATGGGGAAGTGGAAGGTGGATGCCAGGTAGGTGAGCACGGGCACGGGGGATGGAACTGGGAACAGAGGCACGGGGAGACCGGGGCTGAGAGATCGACAGGGGAAGCACTGAAGCGTGGAGAGGCGAGAGCTGAGGCAGGCTGGAGCAGGAAACTGTGAGGGAGGGACTGGATGGAGGAGCCAGCTGACTGGAGGTAGAATGACGGGGAAGGTAGCAACTGAAACAAGAAGACAGAAAACGGGTTACAACAGCAAAGGCAGGAAAACACACAGGATAATATTCAGGGGCTTGAGACATGTTTCACAGAGGAGACAGGAGCAACCATCAAGCGAAGATGGTGAGTCAATCTGGAGTTTATATACTGGGCTTGATTGGAGTTGATGACCGGCAGGTGTGTACGGCAGGAAGAGTGGTAGTGAGGAGGCGAGCAGGTGTGCACAATCATATGGCTGGCACAGGCAGGAGGGGAGGGGGGAACACAGAGAGAGACAGAGCCAACACAAACTGACAGCAAAACATAAGAGGGAAAAAGAAAAACAGAAACTCACAGCCAGCCGGACTCCAACCATCACACAAGGGAGATAGAAAGAAGTATAAAACTTTAGCCACATGAACAACAAACTCATCATAGGAATTTATATTAAATTATAATTATTAATTAAGTACATGTGGCCCAGCCCGGCACCCACACCCTGCCCCCCCTCCGCTTCCAACTGCCTGCACAGTGCTGCTCTGGAGGGGAACTTCTCAGTCCAGAAAAGAAGAGCAAGGTGAGTGGTTTAGCAGCCACAAGAGAGAAAGACCTTGTGTCCTTCTACAGGAAGTCGCCAGATTTGTCGCTAGCTGCTTTTGTAAAAAATAGTCGATAAGAGGGTCTGAAAAGTCGCTAAATCTAGCAACAAAGTCCCTAAGTTGGCAACACAATGACAGCCAGAAGAAACCTTTCATTGTTAAATACTCTTAATTAAATTAATTCTCTCTTTGTCAAAGTTGTTTTAACTGTCTGTCTTTCTTCTCAGTCTGAAAATGCATTTAGTACCGGTTTGTCTGCCACTCTCTGCCCTAAATCCTTTTGTAACCCACAGTTTCCAACGGAAAATTGTGTTTTGCTCACATAAAGGCGCTGGAATGTCAACTGCAGCAGGGGAATCATTAAGACATTGCACAAAATCGACACAATATAAACCAGAAAACTATGCCAAGTTAACTCAAAAAGCTAAAGAAGGTGGTGTGGATGTAAGCATACTGTAGCTACAGCAATGACTGCAGATAAGTACAGTGAGCGAGTGACAGAGCTTTCACCATTGCAGCCCCCTCCCTCTGGAACTGCCTACCTAAACACATCTGTGACTGTCCTGACCTGGATACATTAAAAACACTAATCAAAACACACCTCTTTAGATTAGCCTTCCACACATAATAACAATAGTCTTACATTTCTCACCTGGTTTTATTGTTTTTAATTGCTTTTAATATGTTTATTTTATGTGTTGTTTTTATTGCTTATCTGTTTTTAATTTACTATATGTGCTGGTTTTACTGTAAAGTGTCTGAGTACCATTTACAGTGCTATATAAATAAAATCTATTATTATTAATATAAAAACTTCTCCCTTAAGCATTTACTAATTAGAATAACTTCAGCAACACAGCACATACAGGAACAAACAGACTTATGATAAGTTGGGATGCATTTCTAATTGTTTCTTATACTTTTTTCAGATAATTATTGGAGAAGACGGGACATGTGGTACAAACACCATAAATTCTAATGCTGATGGTGTAGTCGTCATGAACATGTGCGAGACATTGTTAGCTGGCATGTAAGTTGACCAAAAATACATAAGTTCCTGTAGGTGTAGGCATTTGATTTAATGTTTTAATGATTAAAAAGTTCAGCAATGTGGCAAAGAGTACACATAGACTTTCAAATCATAAGATCCTGCTGTGGCATGGACAGGTGGATGAATTTCTATCGTTGTTAAATCACACATATGTCTACAATAAGAGCTATTGAAAGGTACCCTGTGGAGTTATGTTTTTAACAACATTTCTGCTTATATTCAGTGTTACTCTGAAAAGTTATGCCAATGTGAAAGTGCCTTGAAACTGCATTCTATATCATTTCCAGCAAGGGTCGACACCACCGCAATAAGAAGTCTGTTTCTACAGAAGTTTATGAGAAAACGACCCTCCTTCTCACTTGATTTATTACCTCAGTAAACATTTTCAAGTAGTTTATGGCCTTAATCGATCATCTTCTTCAATACAGCATGATGATCATTTTGTAAATTATGGTCCTATTTATTTTTAAATTAACAATAAAGCAGGGGGTGATTAAAGGCGTGGCTACATGCCGACATGGCAATCATGATAGAGACTTACAATGCTAACCATGGCCCTGTGTACATTAAAATAGATGAACTTGTTTCTGGTGTTTTCCATGTTTTTGTCTTAAAATTTGACCCTCTCCCTGTGTGTTTTCACTTCATCAAAGTTAACTGGAAGATTTTGGTCACCTAAAATATCTTGATTAGCGTTCAGCCATCCGAGCTAGCTAGCGCTACCATTAGTTAGGTAGTTATGGGAAAGTTTGGCGATTTTCTGTACTACGTGCAGATGAATGGCACTAGTATCTGGAAATCCATGTTTACCCACCATTAAATCTCCACTGGATGACTACTGGATGACTCGCATTAGAAGGGTTAAAAATCAATACATTTCTCTCTTTAGCATTTAGCTTAACCTAGTGCCATTGCAACCATAAACAACACTGCCTTTGCCACGTCATCCTTCCTAGCTTCACACTCTCATCAAAAATCATTACGTCTGGATTTAAAAATAACTAGATGGTGACGTCCCATTGCCAAACTCCAGGCATCAAAACCACAGTCTATAAACCCATGGACGATGTCACTGATGCTACGTCCACTATTTTTACAGTCTATGGGTCTAATAAACATACTGAATGCATTTCCTTGCGTGTGGAGTGTCCACCGAGCTAAAAATAAAGTGGTTAATATTGACTGTTTATGACAGAAGAGGGTCACACTCAACAAAATGAAGACCCTTTTTTACAGAAGACAATAAAGGGATTTTTTGAGTTGTTGAGTGCAACCCTCCTCCTAAAGATTGCAATTAGTGCAGTCAAAGACGATTTGCTTCAAAGTTTTGGATAAGGCAGGAAGAGTTTTTCAGAATAACTTCAGGGTAACCTCATTACCCAGCCTCCCTTGTATATCTCTGTCTTCCCCTTTGTTCTATGTCGTCTTGTCTGTTCCAGTAAGGATTCAGCCTTTTTCTTTTGTGTATTTAGTTCTTTGTTTTTTGGGCTTTCTTTGTCTAAGCCTTACTTTATCCGCTTCCTCAAATCAGACATTTAAATCAACATTGTCCCAAACGGATCTGCAGGATCTTAGATCCAGGTATTTTTTTATGAGTCAGTATCGGCTAATTAAGACAGAATCTTTTCAGATCTTTTGTTTGCTCCTGGTGTGTCAGCTGTCAAATGTGCTTGGTTAGTATATCCATGTATTTTAATGTTGTTGTTCATTTAATTCCCTTCTCTTCTATCCTATGTATCATTTATTTTCTTTTGTGTGTGAAAACAGGAAAAAGCCACAGGTGATGCAGTCTCCCTTGGAGCCGTTGCCCGTACCCCAGAGACTACACTTCAACATCACACCAGAACTCAAGAAAGACATTGAGGAGGCCAAGCGGCACCTGGACATGTGAGAGCAGCTTTTACAGTAGTTGCGATAGTTACATACACACCCAGGGATCTGGGTCTCACTTATACCACAGTGTGTAGGATTCATATTAAAAGTCTACATGCTCTCAAAAGCCGAAAAATGCCGTTGCCGATGCAGACCAATGGCAGAGCCAACATGGCTCAGAGTAACTGATTAGTTTCTATTGGCTTGATCTACTGTATATAATTGGGTATCATCTGTATAACTGTGAATTCATATGGAGTATTTCCTATTAATATTGCCCAGGGGAAGCATATATAAGAAGAAGAAAATTGCAAGCACCGAGCCTTGTGAAAAACCATGGCTAACTTTGGCATGCATGGAGGAATCATGTTGAACATGAACAAACAAAAACATCCATCCATCCATCTCCATCCATCTTCGTCCGCTTATCCGGTGTCGGGTCGCGGGGGGAGCAGCTCCAGCAGGGGGCCCCAAACTTCCCTTTCCCGAGCAACATTAACCAGCTCTGACTGGGGGATCCCGAGGCGTTCCAAGGCCAGGTTGGAGATATAATCCCTCCACCTAGTCCTGGGTCTTCCCCGAGGCCTCCGCCCAGCTGGACGTGCCTGGAACACCTCCCTAGGGAGGCGCCCAGGGGGCATCCTTACCAGATGCCCGAACCACCTCAACTGGCTCCTTTCGACGCAAAGGAGCAGCGGCTCTACTCCGAGCTCCTCACGGATGACTGAGCTTCTCACCCTATCTCTAAGGAAGACGCCAGCCACCCTCCTGAGGAAACCCATTTCGGCCGCTTGTACCCTGGATCTCGTTCTTTCGGTCATGACCCAGCCTTTATGACCATAGGTGAGGGTAGGAACAAAAACTGACCGGTAGATCGAGAGCTTTGCCTTCTGGCTCAGCTCTCTTTTCGTCACAACGGTGCGATAGATGGAATGTAATACCGCACCCGCTGCGCCGATTCTCCGACCAAATCTCCCGCTCCATTGTCCCCTCACTCGCGAACAGAAACCCCAAGGTACTTGAACTCCTTCACTTGGGGTAAGGACTCATTCCCTACCTGGAGAAGGCATTCCATCGGTTTCCTGCTGAGAACCATGGCCTCCGATTTAGAGGTGCTGATCCTCATCCCAACCGCTTCACACTCGGCTGCGAACCGATCCAGTGAGTGCTGAAGGTCACAGGCCGATGATGCCATCAGGACCACATCATCTGCAAAGAGCAGCGATGAGATCCCCAGCCCACCGAACTGCAACCCCTCCCCATCCCGACTACGCCTCGATATCCTGTCCATAAATATTACAAACAGGATTGGTGACAAAGCGCAGCCCTGGCGGAGGCCAACCCTCACCCGAAATAAGTCCGACTTACTGCCGAGAACCCGGACACAACTCTCACTTTGGTCGTACAGAGATTGGATGGCCCTGAATAGAGACCCCCTCACCCCATACTCCCGCAGCACCTCCCACAGTATCTCCCGGGGGACCCGGTCATACGCCTTCTCCAAATCCACAAAACACATGTAGACCGGTTGGGCATACTCCCAGGCCCCCTCCAGGATCCTTGCGAGAGTAAAGAGCTGGTCCGTTGTTCCACGACCAGGACAGAATCCGCATTGTTCCTCTTCAATCTGAGGTTCGACTATCGGCCGAACCCTCCTTTCCAGCACCTTGGAGTAGACTTTACCAGGGAGGCTGAGAAGTGTGATACCCCTGTAATGGCACACACCCTCTGGTCCCCCTTTTTAAAAAGGGGAACCACCACCCCAGTCTGCCACTCCTTTGGCACTGTTCCAGACCTCCACGCGATGTTGAAGAGACGTGTCAACCAGGACAGCCCCTCCACACCCAGAGCCTTGAGCATTTCCGGACGGATCTCATCAATCCCAGGGGCTTTGCCACTGTGTAGTTGTTTGACTACATCAGTGACCTCCCCCACCCCCTGACCCAAACAAAAACATTATCTGATTAATAGGGCTTAAACCAGCTTAGTGTGGTTTCTTTAATGGCAATTACATTTTCCATGACTGTCAAATACTTCTGCAAAAATCTGTCAAACTACCCAAGAAAAGTATCACTGTCCAGAAATGTCTTCCATTCCCACCACCACAGATGGTCCGAAGACCTGGATGTAAAGATTACGTCATTTGACAACTTTGGGAAAAAGTTCTTAAAGGCCTACAAGTTAAGCCCTGATGCTTTTGTACAGATGGCGATACAACTGGCCTACTACAGGTGAGGTGCTTAAAAGTCATGTGGAGATGGACTGTCTTTTTGTACAAGCTTTATAATATTTGTGTTTTTTTTGTTAATGAAGTCTTTGTTCACTTACCTATACATATACAGACAGTATCTTTACATTTTAGTTACAATATGTACAAATGCCTTTGATACATATACATATTTAGAAATTATAATCTTGGTGATAGAGGTACCCTTGAACCTAACCACTTGCCTATGTGTTCTCGTAATTGTTTTTAATGACAAAACAAGTTTACGCTCCCAAATTGCATGTACAAAAGTTCCTGGTTTAGTTTGACATTTCCAACATAAATTACTGGTCAGTAATCCTATCCTGTGGAGTTAGAAGGGGTAAAATAGGACCTATGAATTAACTTAAACTAAATAAATGTCCCCCTAGTCTCCCATTGAATATTTCCCAGTGATAGTTTTTTTAACCATTCCTCATTCGTGAAACCACATCCTAGGTCCCTCTGCCAGACGACCCACAACTGTTTACAGATATTTTCTTGTAACCTGTTAAAGGTTTTATAGAACATACAGTACCTGCCCTGTGTGCTATACAAGGCAACTTCAAAAGCTCCATCACTGGTTTCCTGCCCTGAATGAATTGTCCCTCAGTATCTCTTATTTGCAAGTACTTCCAAAAATGACTTTACTTTACTTTCTTTTATATATCTGAAGGTCAGAGAAGGATATAGACATTCAATCCAAGTACAAATCAGTTATCGTGTATATTCCTTTTATAAGCCATTCATTTCAATAAACTGACTTCTGTATGGCTGGGTTGTGCCATTGAGAGGCATAGGATTGTCTTATGTGCGACATACCCTACATCCTGTGTACTTCTCTCCAAACTTCCTTAGAACTGAATTTGAAGAGTGATAGTATCTATTAGGACTTGAACCTTGTGAAAGAATATCCCAAGGTTTGAAAGGGCTTACAAGCTCCTGGTCGATTTTGATCCAGATCAGCTTAGGGCTTGTTCTCCTCCAGTGTTTAGCATCTTTAGGATGCAGACATTTCAAACACTAGGTTATATAACCTTACATTAGGGAGATCCATACCTCCTATATCCCTAAATGATCACATTGTCTTAAAATTGATGTGTTTTTAGATTGTGCTCAATGCTTTAGTCTTAAAGAAACCAGGTGATATGGCACAGGCAGTACATTTTCTCATCAGCCAGAAACTGTAGTGCTGGAAACAAATGCTCTCAGCAAAATCAAACTGGATAGTTAGTGAAACATTACAGTCACTGTGTTTGCTGAACCTCCATATTATTTGGACTGGTCAAGAAGTTTTAGGGCTCTGTATGTCGTAACAGTTTGTTGAAAACATTTCTCCCCTTTCTTTTGTCAGAATACACCAGCAGATCCCTGCTTCGCTGGAATCTGTCTCCATGCGTACCTTCAGACTGGGCCGTTTGGGTTTTATCAGTTCAAACTCGCCTGCTGTTGTTGGTTTGTTATAAACAGTTGTCCTTTTACACTATCCAACCACACAAGCTTGAACACACAACATTTCAAAAAAATATGCAGTATAGGGAGAGGCTTATTTGAAGCCTCCACCGAAATAATGTTAAACACATACATTAACATACAGAAAATAATATGACAACATAGAAGTGATGTCAAACATAAACAACAACAACAATAATAACATTAGTATCCAATTCAAAGCAGAAGAAATTGTGTACAAGCTTGTGTACATATGCAGCTGCCTGTACCCGTCGTAGACATCTTTACCGAGCAGATGGGACGCCACGACTTGACATAGTGTAATGATTTTAACCCGGAGAGCTGTGTGAAAAGCAAGAAGCTCACTCAGCAGTTAATTCTACTTAAATTACCTCATATGTACATTGCACACTGACTGACAAAGGAACAACAACCAAAAAAATTACTGCTCGACTTTCAGGGGACAGCTCTATTTTCAGTGTACTGGTCAATTTCCTACTAAGGAAATTGATTTAGCGGTTCATTCATAACCTTTGTGTGTCACAGTGTATTGACAAAAGAACTGTCAGAAAGCTAAAGGTACCCTTTCAAGTTTTCAACCACTATTAGTGCTATGGAACAATGTTGTACATGTGGATCCCCATGTTGTTTGTTCTTGTGCACAGGGATACACATGCATGTGTAAGCAGTTACTGTATTAATCAGTGTTGTAGTCGAGTCACCAACTGTTGAGTCTGAGTCAAGTATCAAAGTCTCCAGTGTTTGAGCGCCAGTCCGAGTCACCAAAGATGAGTCTGGGTCGAGTCCGAGTCTAGTCACTATGACCTGAATTTGAGTCCAAGTCGAGTCTCATGTCTGCAGTGTTTGAGTCCAAGTCGAGTCTCAAGTCTGCAGTGTTCGAGTCCAAGTCGAGTCTCAAGTCTGCAGTGTTCGAGTCAAGTCACTAAAGAAAAGTACCAAGTCTGCATCGCTCTGCATCTTTCCAATGTGAATATGTAGTACTAGGGGGCTCGCATCATGACCCACAGTTGCAGGTGGAGAACACACCCTGCCCCTGCATGAAACAGTTACAGACTAAATATATATCTATAGCTCATATGACATTTTTATGACCTATTAGCATTTTTTTTTTTTTTTATATATATACTAAAACAATATTTTTAAAATGGTGCCGGTGCCTAAATGGTGCCTGAACCAATACTTTAAAAAAAGAAGATTTAAGAAAAAAAGTAGAGCACAAAACTACAGTCTGTGACATTAAAGAACGGCTTGTTTATTGCTAAGACCATATGCTCAAATGTAAATGATTTATTTAAAATGTAAACCTATAACAATAAATTATTTCACCTGTAAATGGCTGTTAAATGACAAAAAGAACCACAAGATGTCAAAAGGCTTTTTTTTTTTAAATAACTTTGAATAGACCACAAGACTTTTGTTCAGTTTTTTTTTTAAATTGGAAGTGTGTAGTTTTTTCAACAATACCAGACACACTTCAAACCGTTTAGCTGTCAGCATTCTAAACGGGTGCAGCTACAAGCTAATGGTAGGCTAACGTTACTTGCTGCCAATTGTAAGTTATAACGTTAACTAGTGTCACATGCAGCAATGGTTGTGTGTTCTCTAATATCTGTTTCAGAGCACCAGAGAGCAGCACAGGCATTTAAGTGGCACCAAAATCTGCATTGCTATTCGGTCCGGTAGATACCGGTCATAAGGTAATTTAGGCAGTAGTCAGAAACTTCATCCAACTTCCGAGTCCTATATCATGAATGCTCAAGTCCGATTTCATAAATCCTCGGGCCCGAGTCCAAGTCATCAGTGTACGAGTCCAAGGTGAGTCACGAGTCCAGAGAATCGCGACTCAAGTCCAGTATTACTCCATCACTGGTATTAAAATATACTTGAAATTCACCAGCAATAGTCGGGAAGAAGAAACCATAATCATAAACAATGCAGGTTCCAAACTGTGAGGATAAATCAGGTTAAGTTCAGGCCAGGTTTTGTTTTGAGAAAGGAAATACCTCTAACAATTGTTTTACTTCAAGGCTACAAGATTAATTTTAGTGCAAAAGACAAAAACAGAACAGTATCTTGGTGTACAAGTGAACTCCACAGGGTTCCTTTAGTACAATATGTGGTGATCAGGGGCCTCATTTATAAACGTGGCATACGCACAAAACGGGGCTGAAACGTGCGTACGCCACTTCCCACGCAAAGGTTGTGATTTATAAAAAACGCACATTTTGGAGACAAAATAGGAATTGGCGACGCAGATGGTGAGGTGGTGAACTGAAGTCAGACTGCAGAAAGTACATGTGGGAATAAGGGTTAAGCTACTCTTAATATGTTTAAGTATTAAAAAATAATGCCTCACGCACATTTCTTCACACCATATGAAGAATAAATCCAGCAGTGTTATTTGCGCTTGTACTGAGTGATAATTGTTCCATAAACACCTCAAACTCAAATCTTAAATAAAAACTCATTCTTAATATTTAATCAGCGCTGTCTCGCCGTCACGTTGTCCGCTACGGAGCGCAGGAGGAGGAGATGGCACGACTGCATGGAATACAGGATAGAATAAAATACCATAGCATTAGATAACTGCACAACACAGTTTAAATAACTAAATATCTATCTTTAAAACTGTGCATATATCATCAAATGTCAAAGTCTGGAAATACAGCCGTTAAGCTCTCGCGCAATCGTTACGCTCTATGTCCTCGCTATCAGTCTAAAATTGAATACTGTTTATAACAAACCCTGCATGAAGAAAAGTGTGTTTGCCTATTACATTTCGATTTCAAATTGTATCTCGGGGTGGGGGATACCACTAGTTGTTGCTGTGATTTTAGCAAGGTGTCTACAAGCACAAATTGTTGTAGACTAAACATATAAATACTGCGGTGAACCCGTGCGTAATGCTGCATGATGGCACTGCTGGCCCTGCAGGAGGACTGGAAGAATCAGGAGAAAAAGAGATTTCAGGGACCATGACGATGACTGGCTCATATGCCGATTTAAATTCTCTAATGTAGCTGTAAGAGTAATATAGCTGCGCTCTTGGATCTATGTACTGAATTGGGTCCAGTAGAGAGGGCAACGCGCCGGAACCGTGCCATCCCGGTCCAAATAGGTCCTCGCCACTCTGGGTAAAACCGGCTGTTTTCAGAGGGAAATGGCAGACAGCTAAGTGTTTTTTTTTAATAACTATTATATATCATCTTCAACTTCATCACTAGGGCTTGTTTGGATATAATATATAGTTCTGTTAAATCTTATTATATACGTCTGGTATATCGAAGCTGTCCCCGAGTACCGTAATGCCTGCTGATTTGGAAGATTTTATTAATAAAGGTAGTCTATAGATCCGGTTTCCCTACGCTGTGCGACAACAGGCCGAAATTATAATTCAACTGGCAGCAATTCCCGAGCGTCCGAGAGTTTTTTTTTTTGTTTGTTTGTTTTCTCCGCCAGTCGTCATGATTCGGCATGTTTCAGTGTAACGAAGAACAACTGCCAGGGTCATTAACATACTGATCAGCATTCACGAGGTGCTTTACATTGACTATTTATGGTTAAAAATGGGCGTGTACAGGGCGGGATAAGAGGCTGATCCACGTACGCACACTTGTAGTCAATCTGTGATTTATAAATGGAACATTGCTTACAGGTGTGCGTACGCACGGTTTTATAAATCTGACATTTTTTCGGCGTACGCCAATTTTGGCTTTTGGGCGCACGTACACCTATAGTAAGGATCCTACGCACAGTTTTATAAATGAGACCCCAGCTTTGTAAACAAATTGTATTGTCTCCATCCTAAAAGGCAATGGATGGCCATGATATATACAGCCACCTGTGGGCTCTGAAGATGCAGGCCGTTGAGGAAAAAATCTCCATGCCTGAGATCTTCACCGACACTTCCTTCTATAAAACCTTAGACAAGGGATTCTATCCAAGTCAGGTAAGGATCAGGGTTGAAACTGTGACATAAAATTTTTATATATATATATATATATATATATATATATATATATATATGCGCATCTTTCCTACCGTAGAAAGGTAAACTACAACACCAAAAAGAGATAAAACAAAAAATATGTATTAATTTAATCAATAAATAAGGTAGTGTCTCCAAACAAAAAAAAGCAATTTTCGGGAATATTTTTTTGCCAAAAACATTTAATATTTTAATAATTAAATAGAGTCATGTCTCTAAACGTACCTCACATATAATTAGTCTTCTGCTGGTTATAATAAGTCAAAAAAAGATGTAATATATGTCATAATTACAGAGTCATGTCTCCAAAACCTACTCCGCACATAGAAGTCCCCCTGCTGGTTGTAATACAGCACTTACCTATAAAACATAAGCATACTCATAATTTTGGAGAATAATTTTTGCCAAAAATAGATGTAATATATGTCATAATTACAGAGAGTCATGTCTCCAAAACTACTCCACACATAGAAGCCCAAAACTAATCTGCACATAGAAGTCCCCCCGCTGGTTGTGCTACAGCACTTACCTTTCCAAAACGTTGAGTGTGGAACTCTGGACACTACTCGCACTTAATGGCTGCCATCTTTGCTACAGAGCGGCAGCTACAAGACCACCAATGTATTTTCAAACTTGTCTCCAAAACTACTCCGCACATAGAAGCCCCCCTGCTGGTTGTACTACAGCCCTAACCTTTCAAACATAAGCATAATCATAATTTTGGGGAATATTTTTTGCTAAAAACATTTAATATTTTAATAATGAAATAGAGTTGTGTCTCAAAACTTACATCACACATAATTAGTGTTCTGCTGGTTGTACTACAGCACTTACTTTTCAAAAATAGGCATAAACATAATTTTGGGGAATATCTTTCTCCATAAATTTTTGGCATGTCTCCAAAACTACTTTACGCTTCTGAGGTGAAAATGTCCCCGGATTTTGTCTCAGAAATCTGGTCACCTTTTTCCACGGCAACCCTCCATAGGGATTTATGAGCGTACTTTTCCCTGAAACACATATCAGAGTTCTCAGTGCTTGAAGCCTTACTAACCACTGCCTTTTCACTTCTGGCCCTGTTCACCAGGTACACCGCAAGGCTGGAATTCAGATATGTTTTGGCGCTCAAGAACCAGGAATGAACGAAATTGTCTACGGTATCATGAACGATCACATTGATTTCACGGTGGCCAATTTTAAATCATCCAATACCGGCAAAGAAAATAAAACACATATGACCAACCCAGTGCAGGATGCACTGTTGGACATGAGGGCCCTGCTGGAACAAACAAGAGCAGAAGCTAATCCAGACTTAAACCAATAGTGCGAAATTTTGGGAAAATGTGTTTGTTGCAGAGAGTATGAGAAACATCTGTTAATATACTTGAGTACCAACTGGAACAGCATTGTTTTGAACGAATCACTATTGTAGACTATAACATTGTAATCATGAACCACGGACATGCACCATGGACTGACCATTGTAGACAGACTTTATGAATGCACCCTGTTGTAGACATTTCTGTAATAAAGGAGATTCCAAAAAAGTTGTCTTTCAGAGATTCATCACAATCAGAAATAATTGATAATTGATAATAATTGATCCCTGGGGGGGATGCTGCGTTAAATTACAATTGCTCCTATTCTAAAACAAATAAGTATGAAAACACAGATAAATTATAATTAATGTAGTATGGAAATAAGTGTGGAGAATATTTGCATTATACTTCAATATATAACAACAACATATAGGATAAATACTATTACAGTTGAATGCACTGTCTACGAAAACTTTTGAGTGCACTGTGCGTGCACACTGATGAAGTATGGCCAAATGCAGTGCACGACGAATACCTGGATGCACTCAATGGCTGCCATCTTTGCTACAGAGCAGCAGCTACAAGACCACCAATGTATTTTCAAACTTGTGAATATGGCGGGTAAGGAAGCTGCAGGGGTTGCGATTGAAATGGTGAAAACAGAACTATACAAATGTAATTTCCTAAATTTTTTCCCCCGATAAATACCACTATACTGCAGTCTTGGGGTCTTGCAGTTGGTGGAAAGCAACTGCACTGCCTGTGTCTCAAAACTGTGGCCGCCTTGATCTCTTGGGGTTATCGTTGCCCATGTGTGCATGACGTCAGACACAGAAATTCACATCAACTCAATATCTTTGGGTTTTGGGCTGTTGGACGGACAAAACAAAGCTTTTAAAGACATCACTTTGGACTCTGACAAAATGTGCTGTTCATACTCTCTGTTTACTGGTGTTTTATATACTTAATATTTATTCCTTGAATAGATGCCTCAACAATAATATAATGGTTAGTTGTAGATGTAACTCTGTCTCCTCTGACAGACTCTGCTGATGTTAACATGTCTATCGGAAATAATAAGAAGACTGACAGCATTAATGTGATAGGAACGTCTCAGCTTGCCCTGGTTGTCATGGTGACAGAAACAACATTTCTATATTTGGTAATCCGTCAGCAGCTTCATATTCAGGTTAAAGATCAGTTCCACAGAAATGCAGTTCAGAGAAATTGACTTAAAGAAGTTCAGTACCAGTGGTGGAATGTAACTTAGTACATTTACTCAATGTACTATGAAAACATAACTAAACTTTTAGCATCTGAAATAATCAATGAAGTTGCGCTGTTGACTGCTGGCCTCGTACGTAAATGAGCACAGCAGCAGCGGACAGCTCTGCTCTGTTTACATTTTAGAGAATATTGTCCTCATTAATGATGTATTTTTGTCACCCACCCGCAACCATCTAACCCTTATAACAGAATATGTACAGTAGATTTATAGGCCTGACAGATTCTGCTTATCTTGCATAAATTTAACAATTATTATACGATAATCCTAATCGGGATTCATGTGGATAAATGTTTCATACAAAAGACATCCTACAGCTCAGTGCTTTAGAATAACAAAATGACATGCATTGACAGCTTTACATGAAACAATATAATTAATGCAGAATAAGATAGGAAATAAAATGGGGATGATGTGGGACTGTGGAACAAACGAGATGGATAAATTAAATCCAGTTGAGTTTGTTTACTCTCACTTTTCATCCACAGCTTACAGCTTCAGGTTATACCTTCAAGTTACACAGCTAACACTCACAGTCTACCCATAGCCTGAAATAGTGTCCCAGAAAATGCCCCCTCTTCCCAGTGAGCTCCCTACTCATGCTACGTTTACACGTAGCCGGCTATTTTCATAAATGGACATTTCAACCTCTTGGTTTTCAGAAAAGTGTTCGTTATTATGTACCCGTGTATATATATGCCGTCAATGCAGTCAAGAGCACGCCAGACCTGTAGGTGGCAGTGTAACGAGAAGCTCAAGCCCACATTAGCCAATCAGAATCCCGACAATAGCAACAACAGCAACCAATCACGTTCTCTTTCTCTCTCTCGGCTGCCTAAACCTCCGTTTGTCTCAGTTTACATGCAAACGTGCAAACAAAGTTTTCCAAAATCTCCAGCTATTGCACAAAACCAGGATAATGTATTAAGCCGGGATATTCAAGTTATCCTAGATGAATTTAGCCTGGACTTGGTTGCACAAAAGCAGGTTGAAGTAAACCCATCCAAGTAACCATGGAGATGTATTCTTTGCAGTTAGCCTGCTCCAGAGCAGGAACTGCCAGGCTAAGATTAATCCCGGAGTGTTATGTATTAAATAAGTTGTTGCTCTGATCCAAAATAAACGTGTTTAACATTTATACCATTGTCTTCTGAATGTGTTATGCTCCATTTGTATTAACATGCATTACTTGTCACTATTGCTGTCACAAGTTTGGTTTAAACACCCCCTGAAATATTACTGGGCTAGAGTGCTGTCAATCTGACAAATTTGATGTCCATTGGATCAGAGTACTGTTACTTTGCTGCCTGTTCTGCCAATCGCTGCCTCTCCATTCGGTAAATGGATATATACCTTAAACACACATTGTATGGCAACTGTGTACTTTCTTGAAATTGTGAGGCCAGTTTAGAAGTAAAAACATATTGAACACACTAGAGCACTTGTTTCGGTAAGAAATGCATTGTGTATTGCAATTTATATCTGTTCTGTTTCCCATTATCTGAAAACTGTGTACAGCAAGGTTTTCTTTGTTGAAGTTTGAGGCAAGTTTATTGTTAATGTATTGCACTTTATTTTTATAGAGTTCTGTGAAAAAAATCTTCCTAGCCCTTGTTACAAGACCAATTCATGTTTTGACTATCCAAATTTTGAAGAGCCCATAGAAAATGTGTATTGTATTTGGAAACACAATTTGTTGAAAATGAAAACAAGTGAAATTAATAATGAATGTGATGTTTTACGTTTTAGCAAAATTACAGTGTGTTGTTCTATCCTATCCAATATTTTCTATTTTCTACATTTCTAAGCAGATTTTCTATGCTGTATTCTGATAAATAAAAAATGCGTTGATGGAAACATGACTAATCAACATGTCCATGACCGTTCTTCTGTTCTTCACAATAAAATGTCATTCTTCAACAACTCCAAATTATTCAGTAAACGCTGAATGTAAAGATATAGCGCCACCTGAGCCTCGCCCAAGCCTTCTTACTGCTGTCTCTCATCGAAGTCACTTTTGTATACTAATTAGGCATGTAAATGTTTTTGTACATATATTTGACTGTGTGAGCGTGGATGTGTTCGGATATGGCCAATTGCAGTGGCTCAATGACTCGGAAACACACACAGGTGTACGGGTATAAATACACACGAGCTAGGGGTGTGCAAAGCAGCCGGTATTTGTATCTGTATTTGTATTTGTTGAGGGGGGAAAAGTATTTGTATTTGTATTTGTATTCGAGTAAAATTCAAAATAGGCGAAAAATTCCAGTTTTTTTGCATTACACTTCTACGTTAAAGTGTAAGTATTCTTTAATTATATCCATTATAATAATTATGCCAGCTAATATAGGTGATTGAAACTGACTTGCAGGGGCAGAACATGGCTGTGATGATGATTTGGTGCTTGTGGGGGGGTTGGCAGACAGTACCAGGAGGAGAGGATGCTTTAAGTGCATGTGATTATGCATAGCAGATGTTGACAGATGTTTGATATCTCTGCCTCTGCTTATTTGACTTTTGCACACATTACATATCACTTTGGTTTTATCTGCAGCAATGACTGTAAATGCTTCCACACAGAACAAGTTTTTTTGGCTGGTGGAGGACCAAGAGATGGCTCAGCAGCAGCCACACTCTATTTCTATTTGGTTGCCCAAATCCATGTGGGGAGTTTCAGCTAAGTTAATTAGTGACGGGTAGCTATGCTAAGGTTAACTAGCCTAGCCTATAGCCTACATTTTGCTGTCTGCAAAAGACAGAGTAACTTAAACGTACCATATAACTCCCACAAGTGCATACAAGTTGACACAACTACACAATCATTTTACCTTTTTAACCAAACGTTAACGTTACTCTGTCAATAGACTATTGTCTAAATGACCGAGCTAGAGCTAAGTAAACAGAGCGAACATGAGAGCACCCGACTGCAGACGTCAATAACGCAGCGTAATGGAATAATCTCCCGATCAAACTCCGCTTCCTGAAAGTTATAAACTGCCTCCGGAACCCAGTTAAGCTACAAAAAATCTATTCAACAAAAATAGTGATGCAGTTAAGTGTTTTTTCGCTCAGCCGAGCCCTCTCTGTTGCTGTGTGGAGCAGCCTGTGTCAGTCACCTCCTCCGACTCCTGAACGTCACTCACTCATTCGGGCATGCACTGCCGTCTCATGAGGAAACACAGCTTTTTGATATAAAGTTTTTCTTGTTCCCGAATACAAATATTTTTAAAAGTATTTGTTCGAAATAAGTATTAGTAAAAAACACGTTATTTGTGCCTTTCCGAATACCGTATTCGGGTTCGGCTCCACCCATAACACGAGCCAAACAGCAACAACATGTCATCACATGTCTTCACTTCCTCCAAATGTACAAAAGTTAAGGCAAAATATTCCGGATAAGGAAAATAAAAATGGTATGGTTATTCATAGTTACAGATTTTTCATTTCCTTTTACCATGGACATGTAATTCCAGTCTATTTTTGTATTTTAATTTATACATAATCTGTGAAATAAAACAGAATAATTCTGTTAAATTTAGTAAGTTTTTAAGTAGTTTTTAATTATTTTCTTCGTGTTTTTGGAAAAAATCTCATACAGAAGATTTTGACATTTGCCATGTAAGAGTGACTGGTTCTTACTCCAGTGTAGAAGATGACGGACCCGGCCAGGTTGGCTTGGATGGTTTTGGGCACATCACTGCAGTTGTAGAAATCCACCTGTAGGTTGACGTCCTGACCCAGGCAAAGAACTCTAAGAATAAGCGCTTTTAATGTGTAGGGAAGATATTACACATGATATGGTTAAGGTATCTTTGAAAAAAAAACTATTTTTACATTACATGTCATTTAGCTGACGCTTTTATCCCAAGCGACTTACAATTGCTACATATGTCAGAGGTCACACGCCTCTGGAGCAACTAGGGGTCAAGTGTCTTGCTCAGGGACACATTGGTTGATGTATCACAGCGGGAATTGAACCCGGGTCTACCACACCAAAGGCATGCATCATATCCACTGCACCATCACCACCCAAACGATGCAAAAGAACCTATAGTAACGCAAACACGCAGTGATAGTAACTGGTGGAGTTTATCAAGTCCTCAGTCTGCATCATGTGCACCTTAAAGTGGTTACACACCAACCAGATGGCCGACCCTCGGCAGAAAAGCCAATGGAAATGATTTAGTGGCGTCCCGAGGTCCAAAAAGTGCCACAGAACACACCAAAAAGACGAGACGAGACGTAATACATCTCTATAACCACAGGCGGCACTAATCTGTATTGTTGCCCAAGAAATGAAAACCGACAGCTGATAAACGTGTCACAAGGGTTTGTTTTCTCCGGAAATTCAAAGCCAGACTGTCATGGCGGCCGTTCAGAATACAATCTCATATTTTACTAAAATAGTTCACTGAAACATGTTTCTGAAACATTTTAAGCGAGAAATAGGCCATGCAGTTCCTGAATCTGTCTTCATTTCTGATCAACAAAGGTCAGTTTAAAAGACTTTCGTCAGATTTTGAGAGACTCCAGTCACCTCATTCCGCTCGCCATTTCCAGGTGAGTCCCAACTGCCCTGCCGGCGACTGAACATGTCAGGTCGGCCAAAATGAACGCCGACAGCCCCTCAGACGGACGACGGCACGGGACACACCGAACAGATTCGCATCTCTGACCTCGCCAGACTGTCTAACGTCCGCTAAATCGGCTAAGTGTGTCTCGGCTATTACACCACACCCAGCAGTGATATCACAGGGTCCTGGTGTACTATGGGATTAGTTTTGTGACTTTAATCCCAAGCAAAACTTCTCAAGTATCAAACAAAAAACACTAACTCAAGCAAAAAAATTGTCACCTCAAAGGTAAAACTTAAAATTTGCAAACAAAACATTTGTGTAGTTGTAAACTATTGGTCTTTTATTTGGTTGATATTATGTCCTTTTGTTTACAGTTCCCTCTGCTTCTTTCTCAATGATCAGTCTTTTGCTCTCTCCATCACGTTTGCAGTCATGCTCCCAGCTTTGTCCTTTGCGCTCCCAAGTTTTTGCTTGCGATTCTGACACAAATATCTCGCGTGGGCGGGTCTTACAGGGGTGCTTCCCCATTGGTTATAGCGATTTTAAGTGATAGCTCCGTGCCCCGGAAGTTGTTCCTTGCCTGCAGCGGGTGGGTGGCCACTGGTTGTGCCAATTCATAGATGGACAGACACATTTCACTCAACCAAAACAAAGTATTGGATTGAAAAAAAGATTCATAAAGTGTAAGTATTGAATATGTAGCTATGTTATCTGTGCTGTAACGTTAATATACGTAGTGTTTTCTTGTCATGTTAAGTTAATAGTAAGTTAAATATAAGTTTTGCTATGTAGCTAGCCAATAATGATCGTTAATGTTAGCTAACGTTGACGTTAGCTAAAATGCGTGTGTGTGTGTGTGTGTGTGTCTAACTGGAAACAGAAACGTTTTAACATATAAGTTACATCTTAGTTTATAGTTGTAATATGCAATACATGAGCTGTAAATGCCGTTTTGATTCATACGGAGGGCGCTAGCTGACTAAAGACAGTTCGGTAACGTTAACTTACTTTTCTGAAGCCGTTAACGTTAGAGCGATGTCAGTACGGGATGATAAGCTAAATGAATGCCAGGAAAAGGGGCGCTTTTGACTGTAACTGTATTTTGGTACTTCCAACAGCTTATCTAACCGGGAGAAAAATAAATGTTTCACCAGAATTAGCTTGTCATCATTCCTGTCAGTATCACAGTAGCATGATTAATGCAGTATGTAGCTGTCCCATCGGTAACGCTATCCTAACTGTCATTTTCTCTCCGTAGAACAATACAATATTGTGGGACCTGACCAGGAATAACTGGCGATGCAGTCACAGGTAGGCAAGTATATGGTCTATTATAACATTATGATACATCACAATATCACTATTGCCACAAATTATCATGTTAATGTGTCTGGCAGCCTTGTGTTGAGTCGAACATTGTTATTTTACAAGCTTTATAAGACATGCAAATCTACTAAAATCCAAATACATCTATTGGTATATATTTCATTATGTAGGCTGTTGGGTCATGGCCATTTTGATCAAAGTCTAATCTGTGATAGGGTTGCACGACATTGACAAAATGTGATATTGCAATATTGATTATGAATATTACGATATTAATTTTGATATTTTTAAACATGTAAAATTACAAAAGTTATAGGAAAACACATCAAAATAGATTCATAACAAATAAAACAAGTTGTCTTACAAGGTTTATTTCAACTGACGGTTCTATTTGACTGGACCATTTCTACAGAACAGGACATGTTTTACTGGTTGGACAGTATAAAATATATAAATAAAGAGAACAGGACATGTTGTACTGGTTGGACAGTATAAAATATATAAAGAGAACAGGACACAACTTTTCCTTCGCTTCTCTGATTCGTTCCGTTTTGTTTTCTCTATCAATTTCTTCACTTACACTGTCACTCTGTCGAAATATGCACACGTCACGTGGTACGCTCCATAGGGTTTGTCACGTAGTGGACCCGTGTGCTAAGGTGTGGTAACTGGCCAATGAAATGATGATCATTATAGTGTTTCAAGCGAGCTCTAAATCGAACACAACTAAGCCACACAGCTGACAGGATGCAGCGCTCCACATTATAAACAACATATTGCAAATATTGCAACCCCCTTCGATATAATATTGCTCAACGTGATATTGCGATAACGATATTGAGTCGATATATATCATGCACCACTAATCTGTGATAAAAAAATAGCATTTTATGATGATGTTGAATGTTATGTAGACATCAAAGTTACTTGGTGCTGATTGACTTAGCAATGTCTGTGCCTGCAGGACCAAGTTCGAGAAGAAATCTTGCAGAGGATTCACGCAAGGTTTAGCTTGATTCTCAGAAATGAAATCCTCGATTTGGAGTACCTCCTCGACGTTGCTCAACAAGAGCTTTCCTTGGCAACAGTGGCATCACATCACGTGAACATCCCACTGGAACTCATTAACAATCTGCAGGAGTTGATCAACACCCTTAGCTTGCCTGTTGAAACTGATGAAGAATCATTGGTTAATGTATCAGATATTGTAACTGCCGCTGTGGGGAATCGTGAACGACCATGCCTGCAAATTGATGCAGATCACCTTAAAAGTCTCCTTTCCACTGCACTTCCTTTGGAAGATTTAGCAAGGTTGTATGGTGTTTCAAGAAGAACACTCAACAGGCGGATGAAAGAACATGGCCTCTCTGTCCGTGGATGCTATTCCAAAATATCGGATGATGAACTTGATCGTACTGTTAGGTCCATCAAATCAAGAATGCCCCATGCTGGCTATAGATTGGTGAAAGGTGAGCTGTTAGCCAGAGGCTGCCGTGTGCAATGGCATAGGGTGAAGGCTACAATGCATCGGGTGGATGGTTTGGGAATTTTGGCCAGGATGATCCAGCTTGGATTTGTAGCTCGCAGAAGCTACTGTGTTCCTTCACCATTGTCCTTGGTTCATGTAGACACCAACCATAAATTAATCAGGTACATTTTTCTATCTTGTGCTCTCACTCACTCTTTATTAGACACGTATATACATATAAATCCAGTAAAAACAAACAAAACAAAAAAATCTGAATGCTTTGTTGACATCCTGAATAACTAATTAGGTAGGACCAGCATGCTAAGCTATATGCAACACTTGGCTGTATTAATGATGCAGCCATTGTCTTCTTTTAGTGGTCTTATGATTTACATTATTTTCATCCTCACCAAACCATACATTGAGGCTGAGCCCTCATGCCCTCTATCAACACTGCATATTTTCTTGTTTTTTACACTCTTCCAATCACATCTGAAACATTTACAGACCAGGCTACAGTGTATACACACTTTCCCATTCAAAGTCCCATTGTTTCCAAACCTTTGACTGGTACTGTATGTACTTTATTTTCCTCAGATTTAATATCGTCATATTTGGTGGGATTGATGGTTTCTCAAGAACGGTATGTCAAAGTCCTGTCATTACAAAATAAACAAAAAAATAAATGTGTCACAGTGATGAGACTTAGTTTTATAGAATTCTGTCTCTCTTTTACATAGATCCTATATCTTGATGCTGCTGCCAACAACAAAGCCTCAACTGCATTGTCCTTCTTCTTGGATGGTGTCCACAAACATGGATGGCCCTCAAGGTAGGAATTACATCACAGTACTGATATTGGACCATTTTTTTATGTCTTATGTCCTACGGGCTTCACTATTGGCTTATCCCATTGGCCAAGTCCCTGCACAACATATGATGACTGCTTTTATATTCTTTTAGAGTATGTGGTGACTAAGGGGTGGAAAATGTGGACATTGCCAGATGCATGTTTTCTGTACGAGGAACTGGACGCGGTAGCTTCATTGCCGGCAAAAGTGTCCACAATCAGAGGTAAAAGGCACCACTATATGTTAGAGCAGAACCTTACATAAGCACTTGGCTTGAACCGTTGTTGGCCTTCTTGTTCACTATGTTAATTTGTGTGTATTTTTAAATACATTATTATACTCAGAATAGAAAGGCTGTGGCGTGACATGTGGTCAGCTCTCTCCTGTAACTACTATGAGGTACTACATACAATGGAAGAAGAACGACTGATTGACCTCTCGGACGAGATGCACATCTTTTGTTTGCAATATGTGTTCCTCCCACGACTGAAAGCTGACCTGAAGTGCTTCATGGGTAGCTGGAACAAGCATCCTATCAGAACTGAAGGAAACTTCTCTCCAGAGCAGCTATGGCACATAGGAATGCTCCAAACACCTGTGGCTAAGCCAGAGGTAGAGGTAAGCTTGAATTATTCTTAAAGTTCTGTGTTATTTGCACTTGTTTCCACTGAATCCCACCCAGTTGCCAACATCATTCATTTATCTGAAAATGAATATTATCTCATGTCATGTGGGAGAGACCAGGACCAACCGTTTCTCCTACCTTTTTTCCCCACTATTATTTACTGTTAGCCTAAACCTCATTTTACCATAGGTTTAGAATAAGTGAGCACAATTCAACCAACTTGGAGCCTGTTTACTCTCATGGAACCTATACCTCCTGCTAGCAAAATTACATCAAATTCAAATATTAAGCTACTGCTGTGTAACATTTGCCAAGTTGAATTTTGAAACAAGGGGGTAAGTAGGAAAATAAGATTGTGGAGCTTGCTGCCTGAAATAAGGGCAGTCTTTAACATATCATAAACAACACCCAATGTAGGCAAAACATTTACGTGTATACATTTTTTCAAATACTTTATGGGATCATATTCACAAAACATTGTCATTTGTATTTGAAAAATTCCCAAGCTTCAAAGGCTGCAATTTAAACATAACACAACTGTTGCAGTATTGAATATTCATTATTTCATTGTGGTCCATTGAACTTTTGATAACCTACAGTTTAGACTAACAGGAAATAGTTTCCAGAAAACAAAGGTACCAGAAAACATCCTGAAGGCTGACCCCTGGCTTCTGGTCTAGGCGTGTCAGAGCAGATGACTAATTTCACCTTACTTTTTTTCAGACATTGGAGCACCTTTTCCAGGATCACGGCTACAATCCTGACCCAGAGGAAGGAGTGGTGGTGACAGAAATCCTTAGCCCCCTATCAGACCATAACCTTGGTATCCTTCAAGGATTAATAAATCTGTTGGCATCGACCTTAAGTGATAAGGAACTCTACATCCAGACGCTTGATCTTGTTCAAAGACTCTGTTTTTGAACAGTCCAAAATGTTGCCATTTTGTCCCATCTTTTGGTGGCAAGAAATAGACAGTGAAACTGCATACCATCTGAACCCCTGAAAACGTGACTGTGATTACCATGACTGTCTTGAGTTAGAAGGGGCCTAGCGCTGCACTGCATTACAGGCTGCATACCAAAACAGTTTCTTGATAACATAATCAAATGAATTGAACGTATTATTCAATGCCACAAAGTCAAACGTCTGTAAATGTATTTTTTTTTTTACCTGTCTGATTAAGCTTTGGCATAAGAAATTCTACTTTTGTTAGTGAAGTTTTGATTTTAATCACCAAAGAAACTAGTTTGGTTTTAATTATACACATTAAGCCAAAAGTGCTGAACTGAAGCTGAATCTTTTTCACAAATGTGAAAGGGTAGATGTCATTACAGTGTTGAAATCTAAAATAATAAATAAATTGAAGTTTGTTGCTATGCAAAGATGTTGCAAAATCCTTTTTGTGCTTTGACTTTGCAAAATTTGTAAATTTTGTAGCTAATAACTAGTAAATTATTGCAAAAGACAAATTAATCTTTAACATTATCACAAAAAAGTCACCTAAATAGCTTTCCATGAAAAGGTAGGAAATGGTAGGAAAGTTGTATATTGTGTAGATAATAACCATACATTTATTGCAAGACTTATTGAATTCATATCAATCTTTATGTGACATTATTGAGAAAACAAGTAACCCAAATAATTGTTATCATGAAAAAGAAAGCAGTAAAGGTAGGAAAGTTGTTTATTGTGTAGATAATAATTATACATTTATAGCAAAAGACTTATTGAATTCAAATGAATCTTTAAGATTGACAAAACAGCAACCCAAATAATTCTTACCATGAAAAAGAAAGCAGTACAGGTATTATAAAAACATTTACAGCACTCTGGGTTGTAAAATGTCTGACCTGCTTCTAAAACGGCTTTGAACATTGTAATAGTTTATACATTACTTAAATTACTAAAGACGAGATCTAGCAGATAATTGTCTTTAAAGTACTTAGAGATGCATTTTTGATGCAAACACTGAAGTTGAAAACAAAACGTAACTGTATGGTGGTGTGCACAAACTCAAACCATATCACAACCATACCATCTACAAATCCTGATTTTGTATCTTTGGCAAATGCACACACTTGCTCATACTGCCATGTGTACTAAATAAGAGTGATCAGGATCAGCTGATCCGCTACAAAACTCAAAAGAGAATTTTTCTTTTGCGCAACATTAAACCACATTAAATGTAACATTTAAGGTAATGCAAATAGCTTTTAATGCATTTTTATATCCTGTAAAATCCTGCACCATGTTTGATTGCTGTTGCAACTAATTGTTCCCACAATGTGCAGTGGGGAATGTGATAGTGGTTGTGCATGCGCTAACCACCGGATAGCAAATTGTGTGGTCAGGCATCTGCTCCATACAACTGTGATCAAAGTGGACAGTGATCTTAAAATTCTCTCTGTCTGATAGAAGTAGGTGCCTGTGTTACTGCATTACTTCTGGAACAGAAAGTTCATCCTCAGCATCAGCAGTTCCATCTGGGAAAATTCAAAATGATACAATGTCAAAAAAGATAAATATAATTGGATTGATTGACAACCTGGTCACAAGCAGTGTTGGGCAAGTTACTTCCACAATGTAATACATTATAGATTACTAGTTACTGTCAATTACATGAGAGTAATTAGTTATATTACAATATTACTGTCTCTGAATTGTAATGCGTAAACACTACTTTTGCGTTACTTTTGAGTTACTTTCGCCAAAATACCAGCAGAAGTTTGACTTGGCAGCGAGCTTGTGAATTTCATCACTGGATCAATAAAGTCTCCTCTTTATCCACTTTAATACACCATAGATTATTCATAATATTTGCATAATTAATATGGATATGCAAAGTAACTAAAGCTATAAAAATAGATAAGTAAAATGTACAATAGGCAAGTAGGAGAAAATAAAAATACTCAATTAAAAGTAGGCCTTCCTTACAGTTGTATTGAAGTATGGCATTGTTGTAAAATGTCTTTTTAAAGCACTTTGAAAAAGAAATTCATGTTGTTTAGTTTAAAACAGTCTAAAGGAAATGTTCAATTGTAGTGCGATTAAAACTCACTATTTACATTATTTACAGTAGCCTACTTGATTTACAGCTGATATGTGAAAAGGTACACAACAGTAATTTAGTTTTACTGCGAACCGTCACAGGAAGTGCTTTTATTTTGAAGTAGCCTACACGGAAGTTGTCTGTTGTGTACTCTTGCTAGCTTGTGTTGAGACGAAGGTGAGACCCTAGATGCAAACATCTCCGTCAAGTTAAGTTGTTCACTTTCTTGTGTGTAAAACTGCAACATATTGAACAGTAAATGGTCACAGTAAAAGACAAGCGTTTTTGGTCGTCATTCAAAGCCATTCCACTACAGGCAGAGTTACTCTCTATGGCTGATAAAATGCAATCATATTTACGTGTACTAGCAAGCCTAAACATTAATTCCCGACATGTTTAAATCTGTCAGCGGCTCGGACACACTGCTGTCCGCGTTGACGTACCGTCACCTGTTGGGACACAGATGTTATGAAATAATACTCAGGGCTTTTTTTTCCTGTGAACAAACGTTTCGCGGTGTTGGGAAATTCTTAAAAAATGTTGCGTTAAAATGCGTTGTAACTTGCGTTACTGAGATTGTAACGGGTATAATATTACCGAAATTTAATTAGTAATGCGTTATATTACTGCGTTACAGCAAAAAGGAATACATTACTGTAATTGCGTTACTTTTGTAACGCGTTACTCCCAACACTGGTCACAAGCAAGCAACATTCTGTCAAACCACTACACTCCCTATACAAACAAACTCTTAAGCTTCTTAATAAGAAATCCAAGCACCATCATTGACATATTTACAAAAATATATAACCTTTTAAGTCGGGAAAACATGATTACATGTAAAGATCTGTCTTATTTACAAAATATTCCATGGACTAGCTCCTCCTGTATTGAGCCAGTTTGTGAGCACAGCAAAAACTGGTTATAGATGCACACGGAGTGCAGCGAAATGGAAATGCATTGTCCCGTTGAGAAGTGCATTTAGTCAAACTGCTTTTTCAGTTAGGGCTAATCGTGAGTGGAACTCTATCCCAAGTCACATTAGAAATTTTACAACGTATGCCTCTTTTAAATTGAACTTAAAGAAGTGGCTAGCAATTAGTCAGCACTGTCAACATTAGTTGAGACACTAAAACTTCCATGCCATCTTGTCTCTCTGCTCTGTCTGTGTTTTTTGTGCTCTGCCTGTGTGTTTTTTTCACTATTGTATAGTTAGGCAAATCATATGTTGCTTGTCAACGCCCAGCAATGCTGTTTTTGTGCATGTCTACCAAAATGTATGTATATGCTATTGAGCCTTGTTTGGACAAGAATGTGTAAGCAGCATGAACTGAAAACAAACAACAATCATTTTACTTATTAAAGAGATTGCTTTGCTCAAGCACACTTACACCCCTCTTCTTTATAAAATTGATTGGATAACTCACAGGAAAGACCACATTATCTCCTTGTTTCATCTTATGGAGTAAACAACTCTTACCCTCAAGCTCTTGAAGGACATCCTGAAAGTGATTTAGGATTTTGTATATATATATATATATATATATATATATATATATATATATATATATATATATATATATATATATATATATATATAACTAGGAAGTCACATTGAGATTAAAACCTCGTATTAGTCCAAGATTATTAAATTTACAGGTATCACCCTCATTTACATTAAATTATTTAACTTGTTTATTTAGAGCCACAGGAGCAAATATGCCTCTGGGTTGAAGAGATCATGGAAGCTTACCTTATCATCATCATCATCACCAGCTACAAAAAGGCCACGGCAAAGTTCTCTGTTTTTTTCCATGACACCTATGAGGCCGTAAAGGTTTAGTCCCTCACGGAGTTGCTGTAGCATCACAGTTCTTCTTGCAAATGAGTGCAGCAAAATTGCTCTTTACATAGATACAACAGAAAAAGAAATGTCATGTACAAACACACATTAGTTAATTAAATACTTAAAACGTTATGTGATTATTTAAACTTAAATAAGTTCTAATACTGCCATTTTAGTGAGTAGATGGAAGGATGCAAGACAGAGGGTAGAAATGAATAAGAGATAGACATACAAGAGAAGTAATTACACAATTCCAACCCTGCAAATTTTGTAATACATTACATAGCCATTTATAATGATATCATTTCTTGAAGTAAAAATGTATTTTGCTTTCTGAAACTGTCGGTCTGGAAAGCCTTTTCAATTACATTATCATGAAATCGTAGACTTTTTAGACACTTCATAGCTGTAGAATCCAAACCACTTTACTACATTTAGGGGTCGATGTGTACAACTCAAATGTTTAGTCTGAGAGTGGTGCTGAATGAAAAGGTCATGAGGTCAACACAATTAGGGAGAAATTTAACTTTGGGGAGTTAATAAAATTGTGTTCACCAAATATACCAATCAAATACACTTCAGAATATCTTGTGTGCAAAACTGAAAGTTTGGTCCAATAGTGACATTGCAAGAGAGGTCAGATTGCACCAATATCAAGGAGGTTAAGAATGACAAATAATGTGCATACTAAATTACATGCCATTAGATTTGTTTTTTTGGAGGCAAGTATTGGATGGATGGATGGACAGACAGACAGACTGGTCGACCACCCGACTGACACGGTGATCCCTTCACCTAGCCTGCCCACGGGGTGAAAATAAATGTAAGCAGACACTTTCTCTATAAATTATGTCAAACAGTGTATCGCAATATAAACCTTGTAATATTGTCTTTTAAAGAAGAAAAATACGTCTTAACTAGAAAAGATGTTTTTAATGAGTAACAGGCCTGGAGCCTTATTGCTTTACTATATTTTCCAAGTTCTATTTGAGTAATGGTTTCCTTTTTTGTTATTATTGTTTCATAATTCCTGATTAATGTCAAGTGTCCAAATACACTTGAATTATTATTGTATTAACTGCAGGTTAAGTCCATAAAAGTACAAGTTTGGCTTCTTGGTGGTGACAGAAGGGAAGGTCATGAGTTCACCAAAGTAAAAAGGATTTATCCTCTCTGTATTATTAATATGAACAGTAACTTTAGAAAAGATAAAAATAAAGTTTTTCAAATAATCAAGATCATCAATTCAAGTATATAAGTTGTTGTGCAACATACCATCTTGATCAATGATGAAAACTCATGGTCATGTATATCATCTCTGGTAATGTTTTCCAGCTTTCCAGTCAAAAGAAAATTGTAGCACCATTCTTGTAAAAACTTTGGTGCCGGGCCACCCTGTGCAAGGCTGGCAGCAAATATTTCCCCAGCAACTCTGGAATGACAATGAATAAAGGAATGCTCAAAAAAAGACACACCATATTTTTTTACTTAATGTGAGTCTATGCAGAATCATGCAACTGAAAAATAATGTTAATGTCAGAAACACACCGGAACATCCCATTGTCAAGGTCATTTAGGGAGTATTTCGGCATTTTACCCTTTCCATCCTCTCCCTCAAAAAGCCAAGTCTCAATGCCTGAAATCATCTCTATGGAAATAATGGAGTAACAATTTTTTAGGCAACTTTGCTGCACCATCTTGAAAGACAAAAAACACTTCCACCACTCAAAAAGGGAACACACTGAAGAAACTTTATGAATGACTGTCATGTTTATCTGTAAGTTAAGAAAAATGTAATGATCCTGACCTGTCAGAAATTCTTTTTTTAATGCGCCCGTGTCTACCCTAGCCTCTCCCATGAATGTCACCTTCAAGGGGTTGACTGGGGAGCTGTTTTTTTTGGCGCTGCCACAGCATCAGACCCCGCTCAAGAAGATTAACCCTGGAAACACAGATGCAAAACTCCTTGGTCGTGTCCACCTGAGTTGCCAGCCAGCGCAGTACATCTTCCTCACTGTAAAATATAATTCCCATTATTTTAAGTGAGACTCAATGCATACAAAATTGGACAATATTTTTCTGGGTCAAAAGTTAAAAAAAGAGTTATAACTAACTTCAGTAATGGTCCTAGAATAAGTGTTGTCTGAATGGCCATGTGTGAACATGGTCTAAGCCAGCTCTGGGGCTAACCAAGTGCATTAAGAAAGCACTTAAATCTATGTAAGAACATTTACATTTTGCATATATTTCAGACAGCAGCTTGAAGGTGAATTTGAGGCTGTAACCCCAAGTCAAAAAATGTAAAAATATTATTCTAAAAAATATAAATAATATAATGTACCTTGATAGCTCACTTAGTGGCTCCTCTGACCAAACAGGGCTGTTATTCAGACAGGACAACAGAAGAAAATTAAAATATGACCAATAATATTAATGGAAAAGTAGCCAAGAGTGCAATGTCAAAAGATTTCAAATAAAATAACATTGCGAGATAAAGCATTTGTGCTGAATTCATAGGATGGGGGGTAGGGATTTCAAAAATGATTTTTCCGAATATATATCTTAATCTATATCAATTGTAGTCAGATAGACAGATGCTCTAATAAAATGTGCATTAAGCATCATTGGGCCCTATCTTGCACTCAGCGCAATTACCTTGTATCATTCCTATTTTACACCAAATGCACAGCGGACCTTTCCCTCCACAGACGCACGTCGGTAAATTAGGGAATGTATTTGCACTACTGGGGTGGTTCAGCGAAAAGAGGAGGCGTGTTCAGGCGCTTTATGTTCCCTGGAGCTATTTTGCAGTTTCAGAAAACAATTCCACCACAGACCAGGAAAAACCTGGTCTAAAGTCAGTGGCGCTAATCAAAAGTCAGTGGTGCGTTATTCAGATGCTATTTTAGGGGCGCATGCTTGGCCATAGTGTAGCGTGTGCACAACGCGCATACACTTAGCTTCTCTCCTCTACACGGATGCAGAAGTTACCATTTTTGCATTTTTGCAATCATACAGAATTACAAGGAAAAATCTGACTGAAAATGCGCTTCAGGTGTTTGGATAGGTCGGGATGCACTTTACAGTACAGTCCTCAAAAAGTCGCAGCATTCTTTGTGGCTTGTTGTGTTTTACATGTTTCCTTGAAACATGGATGTGTTGATGACAAGGAAATGTTAGAGGACTTAAGGAGACGTGATGTTGAACTACGGCAGGATTGGACACTCTGGCGGGATCTGGTCCGGGAGTGGCGATGGCAATGAGCAGGTGGACGGAGATGGAGTGGGGGGAGGAGGAAGGGGCAACAGGAGCAGGTGGTGCGTTTGGAGGCCCACGCTCCATGGCTGCAGCAATCCTCTCCAGACTTGAGGAGATGCGCCCGAGAGGCCACAGCTACATCGCCACCCGGTCAAGACGGGCATTTATTACTTTGCCGCATCCCGGACAGCTCCCGCATAGCAATCCGCCATGGAACAAGCACGCCTGCTCTTAAAGGGAATGTGAGATGTTGCTCTGATTGGTTTATTGCACGTTAAGCCAAAACCACACTTAGCTACTTCAGACCAACCCATTTTAGATTTGCGTCAGGTGCAAGAGTCATTTCACATTTGTTACTTGCGTTTCAGATCATTAAAATAGGGCCCATTGTGTCTAAATCCACCTGCAGACCAACACACCATATGACACACATCACAAAACAGTAATTACCCTAATAATATAGCTACTGGTTGTGAGCATGTTTGGATTTGTCCTCAGCCAAACCTAAAAGGGCTAAACTGATAACAATACCTTTTGAAGTTGTCCCTCGAGTCCCCATAGACACTGGCATGCACTTCCAAGGCTACAGTTGGAAAAAACACTTGACAAATAGGGCATGTTCCTTCTGTTGGCTGAAGGAAAAATACATTAAAACTATATCAAAAAAGTATATACTCTCTGCATGAGCATTGGTTAGTGTGGTTATCAGGTGTGAAAAGCAACTTACTGTTTCCTCAGAGAGTACCTCAGTTATCTAAACAGACAGTAAAGTTACATTTTAAATGAGTTACTTGTCATCCCTGTTTCTAGAAAGCTACTCAAAAGCAACAAGGAGATACATTTTTACCTCTGGATCAGAATCTGTGACAGTGTCTGGTCCATTGCACTCTTTTATGTGGAGGGCCAGAAGCTGCAGAGGCATTTCTTTTAATCAGTTTTTGCATTCTGCTTTTGGCATGAATGCAAATTCTTTTGCATCAGACGGAAGGGGGGAAAGATCTAATTCTTCCTGTAAAGGAATTATATAAAGTACAGTTTTCCCCCCTCCAGAGGCACTTTTTATTGTACCCCCTGTGTAACCCTCTGATTCCGGGGCTATAATTGAAAACTGCCGCCTTCCATTTCCACCTGTTGAAAAATTATAAAAGTTATCGAAAAAAGGCAGCAGGTTGAAAATATATTACAACATGCAAGTGAGTATTGTGTTTTCATACCGGCTGCTTTGTACAGAAGCCATCCACCTGAGATGTTTTCCATTTTAGGAAAAACTGATTTGAATAGGCTGGAGACCTAAAATGAAAGTCGGTATTATAAAATATATAATTTTGTGTGATATACAAAAGACAAGCTTGATCCTCTTATCAAGCCTGTGTCAGAGAAAGAACTATAGATCACCTCTGAATGATTAAGGTTTTCAGACATCAAAAGGGTCCTTTTCCCCAGACCAGCCTGCATGTGTTGCAGGTCCTGTGCTGGTGTAGGGTTCATTTCACAGTTTTTGTTCATGAGAAAAACAGTCAAATTGAAGGGGGTCCATTGCTTTGCAACCTTTGCTGGCACAAAGGTGCACTTTGAGCGGGGCGCAGAGCTGCGCTTTGAGCCCAGCCTAAAAAATCCAGGGAAAGACCTGCAAAATATGTTTTACAGTAAGTAAACAGTACTGTACAGTATATTGCAATAATGACAATCAGTTATGAAATTAAAATAACTCTTTGAGAACCATTACAATAATAGAATGTTTTACTCTGCCCCGAACTCAGTCCCTGACTGCTCTCTGCGCTGCGCTGGCATTGCCCAATGAACTGTTTATAATTCGTAAAATGTTCTGTACAGCTGCTGTAGCAGCCTCAGAACTGGGAGTAGAACCTTGCTGGAGAGTGAAAATAAACCTTTTTATCAGTGCTACGATTGCATCTTACAATCCTACCAGGTAATGTTGTGATAGACACAATATTATACCTTAGTGACATTGTGATGTATCTGTTTTTGACACAAATTCATACATTTTTATAAGGGCCTACCTGTGACTGCATCGCCAGTTATTCCTGGTCAGGTCCCACAATATTGTATTGTTCTACGGAGAGAAAATGACAGTTAGGATAGCGTTACCGATGGGACAGCTACATACTGCATTAATCATGCTACTGTGATACTGACAGGAATGATGACAAGCTAATTCTGGTGAAACATTTATTTTTCTCCCGGTTAGATAAGCTGTTGGAAGTACCAAAATACAGTTACAGTCAAAAGCGCCCCTTTTCCTGGCATTCATTTAGCTTATCATCCTGTACTGACATCGCTCTAACATTAACGGCTTCAGAAAAGTAAGTTAATGTTACCGAACTGTCTTTAGTCAGCTAGCGCCCTCCGTATGAATCAAAACGCCATTTACAGCTCATGTATTGCATATTACAGCTATAAACTAAGATGTAACTTATATGTTAAAACGTTTCTGTTGCCAGTTAGACACACACACACACACACACACACACACTATGTTAGCTAACGTCAACGTTAGCTAACATTAACGATCATTATTGGCTAGCTACATAGCAAAACTTATATTTAACTTACTATTAACTTAACATGACAAGAAAACACTATGTATATTAACGTTACAGCACAGATAACATAGCTACATATTCAATACTTACACTTTATGAATCTTTTTTTCATTCCAATACTTTGTTTTGGTTGAGTGAAATGTGTCTGTCCATCTATCAATTGGCACAACCAGTGGCCACCCACCCGCTGCAGGCAAGGAACAACTTCCGGGGCACGGAGCTATCACTTAAAATCGCTATAACCAATGGGGAAGCACCCCTGTAAGACCCGCCCACGCGAGATATTTGTGTCAGAATCGCAAGCAAAAACTCAGGGAGCGCAAAGGAGAAAGCTGGGAGCATGACTGCAAACGTGATGGAGAGAGCAAAAGACTGATCATTGAGAAAGAAGCAGAGGGAACTGTAAACAAAAGGACATAATATCAACCAAATAAAAGACCAATAGTTTACAACTACACAAATGTTTTGTTTGCAAGTTTTAAGTTTTACCTTTGAGGTGACAATTTTTTTGCTTGAGTTAGTGTTTTTTGTTTGATACTTGAGAAGTTTTGCTTGGGATTAAAGTCACAAAACTAATCCCATAGTGTACACCTGGGACACTTTCAGCCCCGACAAAATTAGCAAAGCATTTATTTAAACTGAAACAGGGGTGTGTTGAACACCCTGCCGTAGCAAAACTATGCAGACAATTTTGAGATTAAACGTGCCCCTGTATATCGCTGCATTGAAGTGAAACGTTAAATGTGCCCTGTGGAGTTTTCTTGTTAACTGATAAAAGGCATGTTTGCATTCAGGGTTTCTCACTAAAACGGTTTAACAGGTGTAACAAATGTGTTAAACCAATTTCCCTTCTCAAAAAACATTTGCAAAGCAGAGTTCTGATTGTTTCAGATCTAGTATTGTTCACATCGCTCTTCACCAGGTTGTTGTGTTCTTGCAAGAGGCACTGTAGCTTAGTGGTTCAAGCGCCTGTCTCGTAAACAGGAGATCCTGGGTTCAAATCCCAGCAGTGCCTATTTGTCACTTATATATATATATTTGCTTTATTTGTGACACGTAAAAAATGGTCCATATAACATAAAAGAAAGACACATAAAAAACAGTACATGTATCTCCTGGATAGGCTCGTAAGCCAGTGAGCCCAAATACCCGAGGAGTATCGCACAGAGCTTAGTCCAAGATTTGTCAATGCAGCGATGATACTATTCGCCGAGCTCGAAAGCCTGCACATACACCTGTACATAAGATTACGTAATATAGCAGGGCAATTTGGCAACCCCACGTTTACAAACATTTGGCTTGCACTACTCCATCGTGGGACTCTCAGTAGCATCCGCAACGCATCATTATACGCTACCGTTAGCTTTTGCATACTACTTTTTTTATAGCGCCTCCACAGATGTGCAGTATACATGGTAGTGCAGTACGCCTGAAAGAGTCTGATTTTAACAGGTATTGAACACAGTCCAAATCTACGGATCAGCATGTTAGCCTGTCCATAAAGCATGCCACACTGTCTGTAAATGTCTCTGTCGTCAGACAAGTCTGCAGTCACATAGTGTCCCAAATATTTACATTCGTTAGTAACCTCAAGTCTATTACCTGACAAAAAGAAATCAGGGAATGTCAATTTGGAGTCATCTCTGCCTCGAGCTATCATAATAATACTTTTCTTTGAATTATATCTTATATCGAAATCTGTTCCATACTTTGAGCACACATGTAACAGCTCTTGTAACCCGGCGCTGTAAGGACAAAAAATAGCAAGGTCATCGGCATACATTAGGTGGTTAATGGTACTGTTGCCAACCCTGCAGCCCGTGCCACACTCATTTAAAAATCTTGAAAGTTCATCCATATAGACATTAAATAAAAATGGAGACAAAATGCCGCCCTGTCTTACTCCATTAGACACACAAAAAGACACAGATAAACAGTTACCCCATTTTACAGACATTAACTGATGGCCATACCAAAAAAACAGAATTCTCACAAGACATTTTGGGGCACCTTTCTTATACAACTTAGAGAATAATTTTTCATGGTTTACGTAGTCAAAGGCCTTTGAGGCGTCAATAAAACTCATAAAAATTGTTGTATTATGTCTGTTGTACAGATCCAAGATTTCTTTCAAAGCAAAAATGCACATATCTGTTCCATGTTTTGATTTAAAGCCAAACTGGTTATCAGAAGTAAGAAAAAACTCTTCCATCTTATTCAGAATGGACCTTTCCAGTACCTTAGACAAAGTGCTGGCCAGAGCTATAGGTCTGTAATTGTCTTTACTGTTAATTTTTCCAGTTTTATCTGTCTGACTCAACCCAAGCCTTAAAGGCCCTTCTAGCCTCAGCATGAGACTGCTCCACATATTCATTCCAGCTTGGTTTCGCTTTATACGTCTTTATCTTATTCAAATCCTGACTTGAGACCAAGAGAGAGTCTACAATCTTATCATACAATGAGCACAATTCATCTCTGTGTTGCAGATTCTGACAGTTAATATCATTACAAGTTACAGCACTTTTAGGTAGTTCAACATTACTCAGCCTAGTTTCAGTCTGGGCAGTATATGTACAAATGTCCTCTGTCGTTAAAGTGGACCACTTAATTTTTTCAACTTGTGTTTCATTGATCACACACTTAAAGGGAAACTTCACCGATTAGCATTAAGCTTTGTATCAGTAAAACCCCGGTAGTATTTTTGAATGACCATGCTTCCCTCCCTCATGTCCCCCTGAGAGGGGAGATGTCTGTAGTGAGGGTCTGGAAAAAAGCCTCAGATGACGCAAAATGACGATTTTTGCATCATCTGAGGCTCTTTTGCCTCTGGGCAAACAATGAAACAGCCTGTATTCATTGTGTATTAGGAGCCACTTCCGCATAGCCCAAAGGGGGTTGGACCGTCGGCTTTTTCCGGAGATTGCCGAGGAAAAAACGAGTTTCAGCCATCTTGAATCCTCGCTTAGCTTCTCAGAAACTGTTCATCCCGATGGAAATTTTGGGACGCAAGCTTTATTTTGAAAAGTAGACGGGACAGCATGATATGGGACGCATGGCTGCAGCCATACAGTCTTGGAAACAACAATTATGTTCATTCAACCCTGCGGCCGGGGATCGTGTCCTGCGAGTGGCGGCCTGCGAGTGCGCGAGTGGCGGCCCGCGAGTGGCGGCCCGCGAGTGCGCGAGTGCCGGACCGCAAATGGCGGCCCGTGAGTGCGCGAGTGCCGGACCGCGAATGGCGGCCCGCAAGTGCCAGACCGCGAGTGCGCGAGTGCCGGACCGCCAGTGGCGGCCCGCAAGTGCCGGACCGCGAGTGGCGGTCCGTTCCGTTGTTTTGGCCGCCGTGCGGCGTTTCATTCCCCCTTGCAGTGTGCCCCTGCGCTGGTCGCGAGTGGCGGCCCGTCCCGTTGTTTTGGCCGGCGTGTGGCGCCTCATTTCCCCCTTGTCGTGTCCCCCATAGCAGGTTCGAAAAGCGTGACCTGTACACAAATTTATGACTCAAAATAGCGTGACTATTACACGACTTGGCGTGAGACCGGGTTCGTTGCCATGCATAGCACATAGACTGTTAATATTAGTGGACAGAGCATGTGTGACGTCACCCATTGGTTTGTGGAGAGCTGATATGAGTCGTCGAGTTTGCGTTTATGGGCGCAGCCATCGTGGTTGCGGATGTGACGTTTTTAGACGAGAAGGAGGAGTGA
This sequence comes from Perca schrenkii, assembly GCA_025617405.1. Taxonomy (NCBI): domain Eukaryota; kingdom Metazoa; phylum Chordata; class Actinopteri; order Perciformes; family Percidae; genus Perca; species Perca schrenkii. Next base: position 14,551,415 of record CM046810.1, read on the forward strand.
AGGAGGAGCCGTAGACAGTTGGGCGGTATCCGACTCTATTTTTATTTATTTTTTTGAGCAACGCTGTTTACACCCTTCGTTACGTTACACACGTTCACTGGCAATCTGGATGCAACTTCTGCTGAAAGCTAGCATACATAATTCAAGGTAAGATTTAGCTTTGCTAGGTTTTAAATATATCGTTGTCCCATAGTCATATAAGAGGAGTCACATTGTAAAGTAAATGTATCTGATGTTACCATGTAAATTGTCTGTAACGTTAGCTAGCCATTATGGTAAAACATGCTAACGTTAATTTTCTACAAATTGAAGTTTAGCTACGTTTTCCTAATTTAAACGTAGTGTCAGCGAAATGCAAAACGGTGATTGTCAATGCTTATCATTATCTAACGCTAACTATTAGCAAATGTTTAACCAAGTTTCTTAGAACGTTTGGCTAACTGTAATAACCATAAAGCACCGATAAAGTCTTGCTACTGTTAGCAAGTATCATCAGTCTATGGTTGGTGCATTTAGCCTTTACATGCTTTTAAGAGCTAACGTTAGCAGAAATAAGATAATTTAACTGAGTTAAAGTTACACTAAAGACCAATACACTGTTGTTAATTCATCTGTATTCTCCTAGATAATTAATGAAGTACAGTTACATGCTAGTGTGCATATATATTTAACTATGAGGGGCTCAAATGGAAATTGATGACTCTTTTTTCTTTCTTTCAGAAATAGGAGTGTGGAGAGCCACGATGGCATGTGCACCCAACCCAATTCCTCAGAATTAAGTAATAGTTACTTTTCTTTTTCCACTGTGCATTACAGACAACCAACAGACTGTCACACTATGCTCACTGTAATCGTAAAGGCAGCTTTTATTTCTTTACCCAGGCATTTGGACTTGACTGAACAGTGTTGCACAAGTGTATGTTAAGCTATATTTTTTATATTGTGGTTTGTAATGTCAAACATTTCTACTGTAATTAACAATGTGGCACTAGTGATTCAACTACCTCTTTTGTATTATGCAAAATTCACTTGTGACAGTGAAGTTTGCCTTTACCTTGACCCACAGCAGTGATTTATGTGTGGAATTTACACTGGATTGTAAAAGGTGAACTACATTATTTAATTCATCACTTTAAACATAATGTTAAAAAATATTGCCAGTGTTTGTGGTTTATGTAGTTTTTTGAAGTTAATGCCCATTTCAATGTGAAATAAAGGTCTTTCTAAAGCTACATTTGTTGTTTTTCTGAAGTAACTATAGGAACATACAGTATTGTAGTCATACAAGACATTGGTAATTTGATAGAATTTATAATTGATTAAAAGTGTCTATTTGGGCTTTAATCAACATAAATGATTTCTTAAATGTTACCATACTTACTTGAATGTTGACAAAGGATCAGCAAAATGTAATTTGTGCTTTTGTGTGTCTTTATGTACTTGTCAATTTTAATCACCATGAAAACACTTCACCAAAATCCTTTTAGATTAATTTATATATTTGAATATATTTTAAATACGTAGTCAAGTGTTTAGTAGGTAATTGAAAATGCACTAGGTGCTGTTTAATCTGTGTAGGGTTATTGTAAATTCATTATAACAAAAGTATGATCACAAATTGCAAAGAAAAAATAAACAACTTATTCAATGTAATAATTAAATCAATGTACCTTATATTTACTGCACTGACATTTTTAAAGTATGAAAACTAAAAACATACAATGACATGCAATGTCAATATCTAATTCTAACAGTTTAATCATATACATAAAATATCTTAATTATATGCCTTATACATATTTCTAAAGTGCTAACTTTTAGGTTTGAATGGTGAACAGAACGCAGAGCCAGGAGTGTGAATTAACAGGTTTTATTTAAAGTATGGAGTCCAGGTTTCTGAGGGGGGAAAAGCACGTCAAAGTTTCCAGGATGGAGAACGGGTCGGTGGTTTCTGGGAAGGAGCGGGTCCGTCAGAGGAAGACAGCAGGCCGGCTAGTGGTGGGGGGTCCGGTGGTGGCTGTCTGCTCCGGTGGATGGCAGGAGTGAAGCGGTAGCAGGGGTCAGGTTCCAATGGCAGCTGAGGCACAAGAGAAAGGATAAGGACAGGCAAATAATGGTAATAGACAAACATGTAGTTAAGGCATGGTAGATCACAATGAATTATATTAATATATGCGCTTGTACATGAATCTATGCTTCAGTTGAGGACATGCAGTATTAAGTAAACATACTGCTACATGTCAAATTTATCTTAGACAATGTGTATTGTACGCAACACTTTTTTAATGATATGTACATTTTGGTAATAAACAGCACTTGTAAATATAGATTGTAACATGTATGTGACTCATCTTAAAACAGACTAATGTGCTGACAGAAGGTCTTCAAATAGATTAGCAGACACAAGTACAGTAAGTGGAAGAAAGACATCAGTGTAACAGCATCAACGCATATTCTGGCCCACTGCCCTGCCCGGAGACCTCAGTCTCCGAGTCTACGCGTTCCCCCCGCGGCTTTGTCCGAGGGTGTGGGTGACGGTGATGCTGTGTGGGTGACGGTGATGCTGTGTGGGTGACGGTGATGCTGTGTGGGTGCCCTGCGGCGGGGATGATATTATGTGCCTGTCCTTCGGGCACCTCCGGGTAACGTTGCCCAACTCTCGGGCAGGAACATATATTTCAGTATATTCAAGTAAAAGCAGTCTCTGCTTGTCCTGTGCGAATGCGCCACATGAAACTCAGATGTGAGGGGGTAATTTCTAAATCACACGCAGTCCCAAAATTATTCTAATCCCGTGCGAATATAGGGTTTAATATGACTTTGCACCATGACCATATCATTAACTATATCAGGCTTTGATTTTAAGCTAACATTAGCTACCATTACATGTAATGGTAGTGTTAGCTTGCGGGTTAGGGAGGCATGCGCATCGATTAGCAATAACACCAGATATGGTTAAAAATAGATCGCCGGCGAGACCGTTGTGCATACCTACTGTATATGACTGTAACGTTAAATATATATATGAATCCGTTTATACGGTCTGCATAATGTTAGCCCGCTAGCTTGGTTAGCAAGGTGCAATCTAGCTGGCTAGCTAGCAAACTGGTATTAATTGGGATGCTAACGTTCGCTAACGAAAAACAGTATTTAAAATTCTTTAACGTTACTTACCAGAAAAACTGAACTGACGAGTCCTTTGAGTGTCTTGTCGTCCAACCGAACGCTGAACAAGACATTATTAGGCAACCAAAGCACAGTCACTACGAAGAAAGCTGGTCAAACTCCAAAATGAAGTTGACGTGCCTTGGATAAGCTTTGCTAAACCTCTTGTCATGATTGACAGGCCGCGAACTGTCAATCACATCATAGCCACGCCCTAAAACACCCTCTGCTTTATCGCCGATTTTAAAATCAACGAGACCATAATTCAAAAAATGAACATCATTCTGTGTTGCAGAAGACTTAAAACTAGCTATTGAGGCCATAAACTCATTATGAAGAGGTTTACTGAGGTAATAAATCAATTGAGAAGTGGGTCACTTTCTCATAGACTTTTACAGAAACGGACCTGCTTTTGCAACCGCACGTGTCCCCCCCTGCTTGAATTCAGAGACAATGCAGGTTTAAGGCACTTCCGCATTTGCAGCACTTTGTGAAACCGGATGGACTGTCCACTAATATTTACAGTCAATGGCATAGCAGAGCGTTGCCATGGACACAGTTCTGTTTACTCTGGAGCTATCAATCAATCCGCTGAAAGAAGTGAGGATAATGTATCAGCTGTGGCCAAAAAAAGCATGTTTTAAATGTGTAACACCACTTGAGCCACGGTGAAACGTTTTTTCGTGTATATGGTTGAAATGACGATAAAACAAACTTGTTGAGTTGATCGTCTCACTGTCTGTCTGTAAAGGGCAGGCGTGGCTTGGGAGTGGCCTCATACAGCAGCCAAGCAAGTGCATTCTGGGATTTGGTGTCTTTCATCCATATGAGCCAAAAACACATTTTCTGTCTTATCTTGGCCTAGAAGGCACCAATTTCAATTTTCTTTTCACATTTCTACTACATAAATGACCCCATTTAATGATGTATTCAGCTTTCCAGCGGTGAAATTTCCCTTTAAGAGATGGAACTTTGCCCACATTCACCACCAAGGAAAAAGGCACATGATCCGACATGGCAAATTCATAGTTAATCCGAATGGATATAATAGAATCATGAGCATCACTGGTACATATACAATGATCTAACCAGGATGTAGTGTGCCACGCCTCACTAATGTAAGTGTAGCTGTCGTTTGGTAAAAGAACTTCTCTGGCCAGAGAAAGGATATTTTCTGAGCAGAAATGCTTTAAATGCCTAGCAAACAAAGACCTATTATCAGAGAGATCCGCATTGAAATCCCCCACAATAAAGGTGCTGCTAGAAGCATTATCTTGTATATAAATCATAATATAGGCCAGCCTATTAAGGTACTCAAATTCATTATCAGAGCATTCATATGGTGTATATATGTTCAATATTGTAAACTTTTTATCATCACAACAGAATTCCACCCCTATAGCCCAGTCAACATTCAGCCTGACCACTTTAATCAGATGATCATACTTTTTTCGCCACAACACCGCAACACCTCCAGGAATCCTACCACGGATTATCCTGGTATTACAGTCTGTGGTAGACTCCCCTGCCCCATAGAAGTCTTCATGTATGGAGTTCAGTTTTTCTAAGTCCTGTTTAGATAGGAAAGTCTCCTGCACACACAATATATCGTAAATTTCTAAAAGCTTGTTTACAACAAGGCGGCGAGCTTTATCGGCTTCGTTATGCCCAACACGTAATCCTCGGACATTATATGATCCAATTGTAAGATTCATTGACCATTAAGTAGAATCACGAGCTTTCTCCTCGTGGATCACTTCCATAGCCACAGGCCCTGATTTAACCCCAGGTGCAGAGCTGTTTCCATCCTCACCAGCCATTTGGGCTAAGCGGACATACTCTCTCGATTTGCGAGTCTCATAGTACCGGCGCACATATATCCCCGCAGGCCAGAGCTGCGTATCATACAGTTCGGCTACTTCTTTACACTCCGCTACCACATGGAACGAACCAAAACGGTTGCTAGTTGACGCTATTTTCTTACAAGTCACCGGTTTGTCCAATTTCCCAGACAAGTAAGTGCGCAGAGTATCAGCGTCTAGCTCAGGGGAAAACCTAGTGGCAAAAACACTCACCAATTTGGTTTTAATCACGGGGATATTACTCTCAGTTCCAGTGCCGATTATTCCCATTTTCTTTCGCTGCTCCCTTCTTAGACGTGGTTGCACAGCTGCATTGGACTGTGTCAGAATGCATGGCTGCTTATATTTTCCTTTCTTTACCACCGTACTCCAGTCCGGGGACCGTTGTGTAGTGTTCATAGACTCAACCTCGCGGCCCGTCTCTCTCAACGCTAAACGCGCCGGTGCCATTACAACCTCCGTCTCCGTCGGTAGTACAGGGGCCGCTTCGTAGGCTTGTTGACCCGCGTCTCCGTAGACTTGGCCTAGTGGTACGCGCCGCCTTTCCAAGGCAGACACTCGATGCTCCACAGCCGCCGCGGCCTCCTTCACGTTCTCATTCTCCCTTGTCTGAGTTTCCAGAGTCGCTCTCAGGCCGGCTACCTCCCTACTCAGCTGCTGTACTCTGCTGAGGAACGCAGATGCGTCCACATGCTCGAATCCAACAGGAGGAAGCTCATCCAGATTGTGCGACACAAATCTTGGAATATTTTCTCCGCACTCATTAAGCACTTTCAGGCAGTCTTTTATGTTATTAATATCTTTCTGAGAGCCTTTGTGCTTCACGCAGCGCATTGAAGTCGGGCACTTTTCAAACAGCAGCCGCTTGAACTCTTCTATCCATTCAGAGGAGAAATTGTTTGTCACCAGCAAAACAATTTCGTCATGGACCAATGTTCTCATTTTAATGACAATAAAGTTTAAAAGTTCATCCTCAATGATCACTTTTCCATCAGTGGTTTTATACACATAAATCTCTGTTTTTCTTCTTAAGATTCCAGCTCCTCCGTCACGCACAGCCGCACTTGCAGCCATGATGTTCCATCAACCTTTAGTTACCTCAATGTAGCGTTTGTAACACTAGGCTTGTTTGAGATGAACTGTAAAGTAGATGAACAGTTTTCCAGCAGCCTTCAGGCTGAACAGGAAGTGACAGAAACACTGATGGTCCAATTCCGATTTAATAAAATGTTATCAGACCTACACAGTCTCCAGTTGATTTCATTATGACGAGTTGATTTCATTATGACAGAGTAGCTGTCAAAATTCTCTACGTGCGATCTGTTGCTGATTTTAATTAACGACACACTGTAGATGATCCATGATCTGAACATGATGATCTCTGACTTCTAAACATCACTGTCAGCCACACTACATGTGTTCTGTTCAGAATAAGCCTTTAAATCAGACAAATCGCAGGTAAAATCCCTCCGATTCAAAATCAACAAAAAGTTAATACAAAACGTCATCATGTTGAGTCGATTCTGAACCAATCAGCTGTTTGATCAGCTGAGAGGCCGGTGTTTCCCAGCATGCACTGGGTCTGCCTGCATCCGCCTGGCTTTTGCAGTTGGTGATCGCCGGTGATCGATTCTGCGCAGATCTGGCTCATCTCGAACGAGCCTAATGATACGCTTCGTTCCTCCTTGGTCCTCCACACAAAGAGAACTTCATACACTTCAAAAACAAACAATCATCCATAACAGACAAAAAAGTTAACTTTTGAAGGGATTAGAGGAAAACGTTTAAAACTATGTCAGGGACTTGAGAGTGTTGGCCAGCAGTCGTTAGTTTGGAGACATTAAAGAATCTCTGATAAGAGATGGAATTGTGCGGCATAAATAGCTCTGCACTGAGGGAGAGATTACTCAGGGAAGAGAATCTGAAACTAGACAAATGCAATAAAATATGAAGAACTACAGAGCTGTCAAGGACAGACAGTAGAGGAAGTTTAAGCTCTAAGTTTTCTGATGAAACACATGACAGAAACAACAACAAATGCCCAGATTTTGGCCGAAGACGTGTGGGAAGGAAATCACTTTACTGCAAAATGCAAATCCAAATGAGAGAACAACAGGAAATATAAACCAGTACATGTTGTCTTAGAGCAGGAGACAGTCAGACATGTGTTATTCAGACATGCTATTTATGCGTAATTACATGGATCTTCTAAGTTCTCCCAGATACATTTGAACTTTAGTTTCTCCAGAGATATTCACTATCATTCAGCTAGGCCAAAGAATTGTTTGCCTTATTGTCGTACATCAATCCATACATTTTTAATCAGATAAAGAGGTCCACTGCTTTGGAATTATGGCAGGATGTTTCTGTTGGTTGTATTTATTGACTTACTCTAGGTTTGTTTTTCTGTGTGATTTAGTCTTTGGCTTGCTTTATTTTTATATATGTATATAGTTTTGTGTGTGTTTGTAGTATTGCTTGTTTCATTTTTGTGAAGTTATTATGTAATTTTTAGTTGTATGTTTTTCATTTATAATATGTGAGGACTCTGAAGAAGCCATTAGGCTTCCTTCCTGTTGTGCACTGAAATATATATAATTATTTTTTATGTCTATTGTATGTACTTATATGCTGAAAATACAACACAACACAAACCCAGGAGACTCATCTGAACCAGGATCTGGATTCAGTCTAACCCCTGTGGATTATTAAACCTGCCTGTCCTGTTCTTTGTTCTGCTGCTGAATGCCACTGAAACTAGTCCTGATCTGGACTGAACTTAAACAATAATTAGTATATGTTAGTTTGATGGCTTCTGAACATTAAACGTGTCGGTCTGACTGTCTGTGGGCTGAAATCTGCATTTTATGGCGTTATATAGCGTGCTAAACTGTTGGTTAAGAGCAGGAAGAAAAACTCTCTCCCTTATTAAACGTAAAACAGCAGCTGCAGTTCCTCCAGCCTGCAACTGAGTGTCGCTGTCTGACCGCCTTGTAATGGGCGTTCAGGGACACTGCTGAAAGAGAGAGAAAAAAAAACAGTTAAGATGAACAAACCGACTACAGTACAATTACATTTTACCTTAACATGGTCTGTTATTAAAGGTCCGGCTGCCTATAACGTTAATTTAAGCAGAAATAGCCCGTTATGTCTTTCAGAAAAAGCAGATTCATCAAATTCAGTAATCAGTTTGAACACATTCTAGTCTATTAATGAACCGGCATCCACTGTGATTCAGTATTTCAACTTCATGTTGGCTTTTCAACCAGTTCCCAGTGTTATTCCCATTATCAGCTACCGAAAATAAAGCAGGGGATGGGACAGGAGCAAAGAAGCTTTAAACGCCTTTAAATAGTCCTTGTGAAATGAAGTGAAGTAGATGAACACCCTTACTGCTGATGTTAAACACACAAGTTTGAAAATAATGCCGTCAGTTGAAAGCGGAACAAAAGGCGCACGCACTTCCATTGTCGGATCTTAAACAGTGTGACACCCAGCGGAAGTAAACAACACAACACGCCCGTAGCGTTAGCTGCATGTTCGTGTTGAGTGAGCTGGAGGAGACTGTATTGTAGTCGTAGTGCAGCTAATTCTTTCAGGTGTAATTAAGCAACAATGTCTTCAGTAAGGTATTTGAGAGAGTTTGTCAACGAGCGAGTAACTGCTGCTGCTGAAGAAATGTTCAGAGTTGAGTACGACGAAAGATCCCTCGGCAGCGCAGACTGTTGGATATCGTTTGGAAACCCGAGACAGAGTTACACAGGATAGGTGTGTATGCACTTTATTATTTTAATTATTGTTACAGCCGCAGATGTCCGACTTTACGATCCAAAACTGTGTCTAGGTTAGTGGGATACAGCGCTAGAAACTAACATGAACATACGTAGTAATGTTCCCTCTGTAGGTAAAAGAGAGGTGACGATAATTCACGTTCCACGTATCCTCAGGTGACGTCTATGTGCTGGATTTTTTCTTTGCGGGGTTTTAGCTAGGAAATAAGCCCACTTACTGCAACGTTGTTGTTCATATTTTGGAACAATGTTTATGTGAATTGACCGAATTTTAGCCATATTTTCTTTGTAAATAATACAGTTAGTTGCCTGTAGGGCTGCAGCTATCGATTATTTTAGTAATCGAATATTCTACCGATTATTCCATCGATTAATCGGATAAGAAACACTTAGTAAGAAATACTTAGTAAGCAGCAATAGTAAATATTTATTATTGCCGTTTACTAAAAAAAGGAAACCTGTAGCTTGTGTATATATACAAAAGACAGGTTTCCTTTTTTAGAAAAAGCAAAAAAAAATGATTGCCAAATTCCAAGACCCTTAAAAAAAAAAAACATTACAATAGTACATTTTTGGTTGCCCAAATGTTAATATTTTTCAACCCATTCCCCTTCTTGCCTCTGGCTCTTTGCACTGGATATGCAAAAGAGCTGTTCACTGACCAGAGGCTACTCAACTACACTGTTCTGGGGGACACATTTTCAGAAGCCTAATACACAGTGATGAGCATAGATATATCTATGGTGAGGAGAAAGAATAAAGAATGCATGATGACGTCATTCACGTGCATATTAAGTAGCCATGCTGAGGGGAGGAGCCGGTTTGTCTCGGCAGCGGCTACATTTCCAAACATTTAGAAGCAAACTAATAAACAGTTAGACTACAAACCGACAGCTTTCGTTTACGCTTGTTGGTAAAACATGGCTGTTAGCAGAGTAGCATGCTGTAGGCTAGTTGTGTAAAACATCGCTATTAGCAGAGTAGCATGCTGTAGGCTAGTTGTGTAAACAGCGCGGTGGACGAGAGCAGCAGACGTTAGCTACCTTGTGTCGGGTTGGCTCCGTGGAATGGATGAGTAGCCTACACTGGAGGTTTGTTACAGAGGTGATGTAGCAGCATGTATGCAGCTTAAAATGATCCCAAACTTTCTGTGATTTTCTCTCGCCTGTCTCTCCTCTTAGACCCTCGCTATTTTCGTCTTCTTTCATTTGTAATCGGGGCCGTCTTGTGTTTATATACTGTCCGTGCTTGTGTTGTGTCCGCAGAAGCGCAAACCTCATGTGCGCTAGTAATAATCCTCCGTGCGGAAACACAGTGAGCCGTACAACCTTAATTACATTGATTTTACGAAGCTTCGAGGCAAAGAATTTGCGTCGAGTATTTTTTATAATCGAATTATTCGAGTTATTCGAGGAATCGTTGCAGCCCTAGTTGCTTGGGTAGCAAGTGGATGGTGGCCCAGTGGATAATGAAGCGTTTACTTTATATCAGTCAGAAATAATGCTTGTAGCCTACAATGTGTTGTTACAACAAAGTAATAGTCATAAAGAGGGACAATGTGAAAATATGACCTCAGATGCACATTACGAAATGTGTTATGCATCTGGAATTAGTAAATTAAAAAAATATGTTTTTATACATTTATAGTCTGAGGAATTATCACGGTTTCAGTGTTGCTATGCATTAATTAATTTCACAACACTAATAATCCATTAAATCTAGGGATGCACCGATCCGACTTTTTCAGTCCCGATACCGATACCAGGGCTTTGTGTATCTGCCGATACCGATCCGATACCGTTGCTGAATTAATAATAAACTGTATACCTTCCACCTTATACCTTCCTTCCACCATATGGAAGAGAGTAAAGGCACCAGACCTTCCTAACTAAACATTACTTTCCTAATTATGACAAAATAACATAGATGTAATGTATTGAATTCTTATTTATTTGTTATTTAAAAAACAATTGTGCATTCAAATCGAAAATATAATGTAATTAAACTTCTCAAAAAAAATTTAAATAAATAATAATGGGCCACCTTTATATAGGTTTATAATGGCTTATTCTACTGTCAGGAGTACATAGAATATCTCAAAAAACATGTTAATGTCATCATGTTTACTAAAAGCTTTGATTACTAAAGGGTTTGGCTCCACGACATTATACAATAACTTCATATGAAGGAGAATCCATCAAACAGTTACAGAAGCTAAACTATTTGTATTGTGCAAAGAGTAAAATAAACTCAAATCGAATGAATACACATACAAACAACTTTAACATTGTTTCCCTTTCAAAACTAAATAGTTGTAAGCTAGTTGTATAGCCTAACCACTACCTTAGCCACAGGTAAGTTAGGTTGTAGTGTTGTTGTAGTGGGTGACTGAACGGAGCTCCGCTGTCAGCCTCCTTCGCTGTTTGAATAACGTCAGTAGGTTGGCGGACGTATTTCAGCGAGGCGAGACATCTTAAATCCAGTGTTTTAATCATTGCTCTGAACCCGTCTTTCTCAACTGTCTGTAGCGGGACCGGAGGTGGATTGCGTTCATAATGTTGCTCCGCTGCATGCTTGAAGTGACACGTCTTTAACGTTAGCACGGCCGAGTAACGTTAGAGCGACGGGCAACAACCGTGGCTAAATTATGTCCAATTTGTTAGAAAGAAAAAACTTGGGAACAACAGACGGCTCCTCTCTTGAGCACACGTTGTTCTGGTGTATATCCGGTCTGTCTTCTTCCTCTAGCTAACTCTCTTCATCCTCTAGCTAACTTTCTGCTCGGTTCTTGAATGTGCAGTAGTGACCGGAGCCTCTCCCAGCTTAGGCTTAAACAGACTGTTATGCTACCTGGCTAGCTAGCTAGCAGCTGTAATGTTTCCCAGCATGCCATTCGGCGGTGTAGCTACATTTGTAAATGTAAAATTATTAGTGTTAGAAACTGTTTAAGTCTCAAATTGTTATATGCTATGGTGTTTTATCCTTTTAAGAGAGTTAGTTGTGGGTTATTAATTGTTGTGTTATGAAGTTACTACCATGAGTGAAAAGGCTACACAGTTAACAGGGGTCTCAGTGCTGCGACGGAGTGAAAAAAAATAAAAGAAATTGGATCGGCCCGTGGATCTGTTAATTTTTCCGATCCAGCTATTTTGTCAAAATCGGGGCCGATACCCGATCCAAATATCGGATCGGTGCACCCCTAATTAAATCACATGAACACTCTTTAAATTGAATGAGTAATTTATTGCTGCCTTAACTCTTATCAGTTCCTGGCAGGGAGTGAAGCAGAAGGACCGTAGGCTATGTCGCTGCTCAGGCAAACGCTGTTTGTTGTGGCTATCATAGCAACGTTATTCGTTTTTTTTTTTGTACTGCGTGCGCAGAGCGTATGTGGTACTTGACCGTCGGCTGTAGTCTCTGCAGTGTGTTAGAGGTGCTATTTTTTGGCCAAGACTACCGGCGACGAGTGCCAACATGAGGCAACGCCACAGTCAGCCATCGGCTTGGCGTGTTAGTTAAATTAAAACTAAATAGCGAAGTTAATGGGAGCTACTGGCCGCCGCATCAGAAAAAAAATGTGAAAATACCCTAACGTTAAAGGAGAATGCCGGCCAATTTTTACTGCTGCGTGATAATTATAACAGAAGCCTGGCTGAACACACTTATCACGGACGGCAGTTAGCAGCTAACAGCCAAAAGCTAACAGGGAAAGCTACCTACCAGAAGGATTGAGACAGGGTAGGTGAATTTAAACAATGTCTGAGTTGAAAACGCATCTTGTTGTATTGTTGTCAAACTTTATATAAATGTCACCTGGGACAGGTGTAGGTGTTTGTGCTCGGCTAGAGAGCGGAAGGGAAAACTAATTTTCAACCGCGTTTTTGTGAGACAAGCGGTTTTCTTTCTGTTTAAGAGAAGTTTTGTTTATGTTGCCGTTGCTGTTGTGCAATAAAGGAACCATTATTGTGACACTTCGAAAGAATGCGCGTTGATTTACTGACCGCTCCTACAGGCCCTGTTCATGTTGCACAGACATTTTAATTGCATTTTGTGTCTGTTAAGAGGCATAAAAGCACTGTAAAACTTGCCCCAACAACTGCTGTTTTAGCTCAGTGGAAGCTCTTACACGTAGCTGCAGCTACTCCATGTTGACCGCATTGATTCGGGTCGTGTTTTTTTCAATCTAAAGTACACGCATATTTATAGCGATCAAGAGTACCGTAAAAATTGGCCGGAATTCTCCTTTTAAGTTATTCGCATGGGTGCTCCTAAATATATTTTACAGTTTGCATACGTCTATTTTTAGTCGCAAATGCGAGTGAAACGGTCAAACTGTCGAGCCCTGTACACTTCATTCTGTTTGTCAAAGAGGGAGGACCAGATCGAATCAATATGCATATTGTCCTTTGACATATCAACACAGTTATGGCTTCTTATAACTAGGGCTGCTCCCTCTTAGTCGATTAGTCGACTAATCGGCCGTTTTGTTCTTAGTCAACTTAGGTTTCTTTAATCGATTAGTCACGTTTGATGCTTTTTTCATGCTGAATGACTTATTTCCAAGAAAAGTACGAGCACATCTCTGGTAAACACAAGAATTAAAGTGGTCCTTTTGCATGACTTTTTGTGGAGAAACTCAGATTTACAGATCTGTCGATGAAATCAATTAGTCGATACAATTGAATGATTGTTAGTCAACTAAGAATTTCTTCAATCGAGCACATTCCTACTTATAACTGATGACATCTGAGAAAATGCATTGATCGCCTGAGCAAAAGTTTTGTTGTTTATTTATCAGCAATCCAAAACCGCAGAAACCGAAACGGCTTCAGAAAAAAATACCTGCTTAGTGAAATAAATTCAAGATAGAAGATTCAGTTTCAGTGTGAAGAGGCTCAGAGAGATGGACAGGTTTAAATTGTTCAGGTTTGGACTGAAAAGACATTGACACTCTTCACCTTTTTGTAAATTGCATGTTTTTTTTTCTTCTCAAATACAGACTGGAGAGAACTTGAGGAGAACTGTGCTCAGAAGGATGTTTTATTTTACGTCCATAGAGAGTTTGGCAGTTTGCAGAGGAAAGTTCCTGAAGTCACATTAACATGTACTCGATCTACAATGACCACACATACTCACACTGTTTCAACCATCGAGGTAAGCTGATGATTGCTATTAGAGCTGCGTGATTATGTTTTTTGCTGCGATATTGCTGTTTGAAAAAATACTGTAATATTAACAAATTGGCATAAATAGCTCTATTTAGAAATAATAAATCATTCTCAAATTACTGGGGTGATTTTGTAGGGGAGTGTATCTGCATACAGTAAAAAATCTAAATCAAAACCAACTTTTCTTATGTGAACCATCCTTTTTTAAACTTTCATGCTTTACAAAGACAAAAGCAAGTGAGCACTGTGACTAGTGCTGGGCGGTATGGCCAAAAATTTGTATTACGGAATGGCGGTTTTACAGTATATCGCGGTATTTTCTTTCTTTTGCATAACTATGCCTGCACAAGGTTATTGTAGTTTTGCATTTTTCATTAGTATTTATTTGTATTTACTTTTACTTTTTCTTTTCTATTCAGTTTACTTTTAGTGAGTTTTTAAAGCGGTTTGCTTTTTTAGTTTTAGTTTTAATTTTTTGAAAATGCTCACTTTTAATTTAGTTTTTATTAGTTAGTTTTAGTCTTTTTTTGGAATATGGGTTATTTGTCAGGGGCAAGATTCAAAAAGGTCCGAACAAGTATTAATAATAACTCAACAAAAACACCATACAATTTTAGAAATCTGTATTCAACAATAACACCGGTACATAAAATGTATATATGGTCATAAATATGTAAACGCAGTAAGTGCAAAATGTGTAAGTGACGTGTGCCAGTAAAAAAAATCTAAATAGCCAATAGACTAAAGAAGACATGAACAGGTGTTTTGAACTTTAGTTCAAGTAAAGTGGCGAACTTTTTTTAGTCAATCGACTCACACAGTAGTGTAGACATCCCAGTATCAATACACATATTAACCCCGGCTTCCTCTCGATTTTGGTGTTCCTGCGTATTTACTGACCAGCAACTATCGGGTCGCCGGTGAAAGCCCTCCTGTAGTGTTCTCTGTCCTGTGGTTGTCTCAGTCATGCTGCCTGGCCCTATACCCATACATCAATGCCCTGTACCGGGGTTAGCTTCTATTTCGGGGAAAGGGGGCTTTGCTTTCTCCTTTACCTTGTTAAGGTAAGCTAGGTTAGCCTCCTAATGCGTGCTTCTCAGATGTACTGGGATTTTTCCCTGTAATAAATTGTCCACATATTTTACCACCTTCCACTGCAGGGCACTTGCTTTTATCTTACACAGTCATAATCAAACAGGACTTTGACGCCTTATTCCAACTTTCGGTACCGCCATGATGCCAGACGAGGGACATGGACTGTGCTTTGTTCAATTTGACATGGACTGTTGGAATTTCTGGGTTCCCAGTCGGAAACTATATGGCAGAAATGTCAACTCTGAAAGATATAACGTTATTTGCTCTATGAACAACATGGCATCATGACTTTGCGTAAACATACACGCCACTTTCCTAAAGACAAATGGCGTGTTGTATCTACGCATTTTGAGCTATCCACGTGTATGTCTACTTGCTTGGCTCCATTATACACGGTGGCTCAGTGGTTAGCACTTCTGCCTCACAGCAAGAAGGTTCTGGGTTCAAACCCAGGTTGTCTCAGGCCTTTCTGTGTGGAGTATGCATGTTCTCCCCGTGTTTGCGTGGATTTCCTCCGGGTGCTCCAATTTCTTTCCAGCATAAAGACATGAATGCTAGGCAACTAGGACTAGAGTTGAAAATTAGCTAACTGGCTAACACTGGCACATTTACAGAAATGTTCATTAATGTGCATTGTCCAAATAAATATGTATATATTATACAATTACATTATGTTAAATTTTTTATAGTGTCAAATCATAACAAGAGTTATCTCAGGACACTTACAGATAGAGTAGGACTAGACCATACTCTATAATTTACAAAGCCCCAACAATTCCCCCACGAGCAAGCATTTGGTGCAACCGTGGCGAGGAAAAACTTCCCTTTAAGCAGAAACCTCGGACAGACCCAGGCTCTTGGTAAGCTGCCTTCTGCTGCTGCCGATTGGGACACAGAGTCTCTGATACAGATATAGAGACTTATGATTCATAATAATTATAGCAGTTTGTATATAGACCAGTGGCAATTACAGTAACAATAAAGATAATAGAACTTTAACTAGAAATAATAGTTGTAGCAGGGCATCACACATTCAAAAATAAGCAACATCTGCTGATGGATATGTCATTTCTGGTGTCTTCGCATGTTTGGCCCCCAGCTCCCTCGGGCTCTGACCCCTGCTTAAAATTGCTTAAACTAGATTGTGTGAAGGGCAGGTCTCCTGGAGCCAACTGTGCAGACTTATATGGCGCTTACCCAGTGCTATTACCAGCTCTGCTCGGCTTGGCTCGGCTCGTCCACAGTCCCCCATCCTCATTTTCCATTGCAGATTTAGTACTGCCTCATGCGTAGGGCGATTTGTCAAGCAGCAGAACATTAGCCTAAGCATTTGCCGTGGCTACCATGCAATTGAGCAGGGCTTCATCCTTTCTGATCTGGTGCAGCAGAGTTTTCCTATCTTCCAAAATAGTACATTTCTCAGACAGACTGATTGGAGAGCAGAGTGGAGGCATGAATTTTGAGAATGGAAGTGTACTAGCTCTTACCTTAAAAGTCAGCAACGAGGCAAGGGCTTAGTATTAAATGATGGACTTTGGGGAACGGAGGTAAAGCAGATGAGGTCATTACTAACCGGTGTCCTTATTGGAGTCAATTTAGTAAAGTATTTTTAAGATTCACATTAATGGCGGTTTGTGTTTCAGCTTTACCTTCAGATGTCCACAAAGTGACTGTTGGTGAAGAACATCCGAATGAGTGGAGCCCCAGTCTGGACCAGGAGGACACAAAGCCCCCACACATTAAAGAGGAACAGGAGGACCTCCGGATCAGTCAGGATGTAGAGCAGTATCAAGGGCTCGAGGAAGTGGATATCACCAAGTTCACATTCACTCTTCTCCATGTAAAGAGTGAAGATAATAAAGAGAAAGCTCAGTTCTTACAGCTTCATCAAAGGCAAACTGAAGAGATGAAAACAGAAGCTGATGGACAGGACTGTGGAGGATCAGAACAAGCAGGAAACACGCATCCATATACATATTTACAACCAGATACTAATGACAAGACCAGAGTACCTCATTCAGGTATGAACTCTGTGAATAATATTGAAGACCCTGTCAGTGATTCCAGATGTAGTGCTGCTGAGAAACCATTTAGCTGCTCGGAGTGTGGGAAAAGATTTGAACGCAAGGGACATCTGAAGACACACATGAGAACCCACAGAAGAGGGAAACAATTGAACTGCTCAGTCTGTAAGAAAGCTTTTAAACACCGTGGAAATTTACAGCAACACATGGAAACCCACACAGGACAGAAACCATTTAGCTGCTCAGTCTGTAAAAAAGCTTTTACGGAGAGGGGAAGTTTAAATAAACACACGATAATCCACAAAGGAAATAAAGCTTCATTAGAGCGTGGACATTTACACAATCACACGAGAACCCACAAAGGAGATAACCCTTTCAGCTGCAGTATTTGTGACAAAATGTTCAGCAGGCCTCGTCAGCTCAGAAAACATAAATGTGTTGGTCAGATGGAAACGGAAGGTGATGGAAAGGACTGTGGAGGACCAGAACCAGCCAGGAACACATATCAAGATACACATTTACAACCAGATGCTGATGGCAAGACGCAACACTTTTCTGAACCTGAGACTGATCACAGTAACAATTGGAAGGATACCAGAGAACCTCAGTCAGGTTTAAACTCTCTGAATAACAATGAAGTCCCTGTCAGTGATTCCAGATGTAGTACTGGTGAGAAACCATTTAGCTGCTCGGAGTGTGGGAAAAGATGTGACCGCAAGATACATCTGAAGTTACACATGAGAACCCACACAAGAACTAATACAACAGTTAGCTGCTCCATCTGTAAGAAAGCTTTTACAGCCAGGGGACGATTTTACAAACACATGAGAAACCACAGAAGAGGGAAACCATTTAACTGCTCAGTCTGTAAGAAAGCTTTTAGACAGCGTGGAAATTTACAGGAACACATGAGAACCCACACAGGAGAGAAACCATTTAGCTGCTCAGTCTGTAAAGAAGCATTTGCAGGGCGTTACAGTTTGTATAAACACATGACAATCCACAAAGAAAAGCAATCTTTATTAGAAAGTGGACACATGAGAACCCACACAGCAGAGAACCCTTTCAGCTGCCATAATTGTGACAAAATGTTCAACAGGCCGCGTCAGCTCAGAAAACATAAATGTGTTGGTAAGATAGAAACGGAAGCGGATCGAGAGGACTGTGGAGGACCAGAAACAACCAGGAACACATATCAATATACACATATACAACCAGATACTGATGCCAAGACTGGAGACTCTTCTGAACCTGAGACTGATGACAGTGAGGATTGGAACGAGGCCAGAGAACCTCAGTCAGGTGTCAACTCTCTGAGTAATGATGAAGTCCCTGTCAGTGATTCCAGATGTGGTACTGGTGAGAAACCATTTAGCTGCTCTGAGTGCGGGAAACGATTTGGCCGTAAAATCAATCTTAAATTGCACATGACAACCCACACAAGAGAGAAACCATTTAGCTGCTCAGTCTGTATGAAAGCTTTTACAATGAGTAGAAGCTTAAAATATCACATGACAACCCACACAGGAGAGAAACCATTTAGCTGCTCAATCTGTAAGAGAGCTTTTAAAGGGATTGGACGTTTAGTAACTCACATTAGAACCCACACAGGAAAGAAACCATATAGCTGCTCAGTCTGTGAAAAATCTTTTACGCGGAGTGGATATTTAAAGAGACACATACAAATGCACACACAGGAAGGGAATCCATTTAGCTGCTTAGTCTGTAAAAAAGCTTTTACACTGAGAGGAAATTTAAAGCTGCACATGCAAATTCACACACGGGAGGGAATCCATTTAGCTGCTCACTCTGTATGAGAGCTTTTATAGTGCGTGGACACTAAAAGAGAGAAGTGAATCGATTTAGGCACCATTGTCTTCATATCTACTATCAATCCAGGCTAAAGTCAATGATATTAATAATGCATACACGTTGCTTCCTTTAAATTTCAGTTTGTGGTCGACTTGCAGGCCGGCTCTCATTTCTCAAAGACAGAGAAATGAGACGCAGCCTAACTATAGTCCCACATACATATGTTCCCTACATGGCCACCTGTCCTAAAGGTGAAGGGTCAGCTAGGGCTGGTAGCAATCATGTCAAAGGAGAACTGTGCAAGTTTTTCTTTTTGATCGAGCAGCATTAATGTTAACATCGCATGTCCTGCGATGTGACAATCGCACATGCACACATTGTGACGTAGACTATGACACAATATAACGTGCAGTCCTATACGGGCCCTATGCCATAGCGCGGCGCGCACGTCCCCAGAAATGTAACTACACATTTTGGCGAGGCAGACTGCAACAACATTGATTGGTCCGCTTTGCCGTAGCTGGGTAGCGTCACATTTTCCCCTACTTATTTTTGAGTTCTCCTCCTTCATAAACATGAATTCAAGGAAAGGGTTAACCTTTCGTGTTACAGCTTTCCGACTGTGGGCAAAAGGCCCATGGGAGACACTTGTTTCTCCGTCACCGCTGTCGGAGTCGGTACTCCGTGGCTTATCCTGTCACCCTCTCACTTGCTCTACCACACTCCCCGCGCATACACATCGGCTCTGCTATTCTCTTAAAGAGATACGCTATAACAACACAGACACACTAGCGAACAAGTATGAATCCTCAAATCGTTGTAGGCCACTTATGTAGGCTGCAGCATAGGCTCTGGGTAGAGCCTACATAGAACCATAAATCCACCATATGTGGGAGATGCTGTGACATCATTCCTGTAAAGTAGTGATGGCTAAAATTAAGCTTTGTGAACCATTTTCTATATTTGAGTGCCCTTGGTGTAAAGAAAAAAGCTTAATACATGGCAGTTTTATGTTCTTTCAACCCTTGTTAAACAGAAAGCAGCATCTAGTGGGCTCAGAAAATAAAGAAAATGGTTCACAAAGCTTCATGAGGCTTTATTTGGCTATTGTCAACTATTAAGTCGAAAACTGCTATTGTTTGAAGCTCTTGGCTCTTCCTTCATTTCAGAAGGAGCAACACATTTACTACATTGCTCAAGAGGGTGTCCAGCTAAAAGATTGCTCTCAGCTAAATCATGGCCCACTGAAAGTAGCCAGACACAGAAACTCTTCTCTAGCAGATGGCTTGAGTGCATGCTTGGATTAAACCAGTTAGCATCACCGACATGGACAAAGTCTACCAGCTAACCTGAAACAACTGGAGAACGAAGGAAGTGAGCACCAAGCTACGTAAATACAAGGACTGCAGCTACCACCTTCATCCAGCCTTCACAATTGGGATACTGCACAACAGAGACTCCATAATTTAACTTCAGACCAAAATTTGCCTAGCCTTGCTTTCTGACAAAGGCAGAACAAAGGATTTCTTCCTGTGATAATGTAACCAACTGGGCAAGCATTGGCATAGCAACAGCAGCTAAGCAAAGCTGTTAGCGGTTCAACTTCTGTTATGTACATGTATTGATTTGATTTACTGCTATCTAGACCTATATTGTTTGTTTAGTACATTTTTTGGATTGCCACACTGCTAAGTTGATTTTAGTTTATTTCTTTACATAACAGACAGTCTAGCACAGGGGTCGTCAATGTTTTTTTTAAGGCAAGGAGCCCTTAACTGAAAGACAGATGGAGCAGGAACCCTCTACGACATATGTTGTATAAAATTGAGTTGCATATTAAACTGGGCCTACAATAACGTGGGCGGCCTGAAGCCTTTGTACGTACCTTTTTGTTGTACAGAATACTAAGCTATTAAATAATTGTTGGCATGATTTTATAAATCATGTTTTAATGTTAAACATAAATGTGGCACAGTGAATCATTAATATGAACCGTATCTGTGGATGGCTACCTCCGTGACTACCTTAGCTATAGCCTATCATTAAAGGAATATCTCACCGCTGGAAAGCTGAATATATCTTTAAATTGTGTCACATATGTAGTAGAAATGTAAAAAAAAAAATTGAAATTGGTGCCTTCTAGGCCGAGAAAAGCCAGAAAATGTGTTTTTGTCTTATATGAATGAAAAACACCAAATCCCAGAATGCACCTGCTTCGCTGATTTGAGTCCATTCCAAAGCCACGCCTACCGCTTGACAGACTGACAGGGGCATTCAACTCAACTCAAGCTTGTTTTATTATCATTTCAACCATATACACGAAACAATGTTTCATTGTGACTAAAGTGATGTTACACATTTAACATATATAAAAATGACATTATCTAAAAACGACATACGAAACAGGCTAAATTTAGTACACGCACTTTATAGGCTCTGGAAAGTTCAGCTAACACATACTAGCATTAGCGCTTGGTGGGCTGTAAACAGAGTATAAACACAGCCGTGAATTAGCGTGCAATGTAGAATGGTCTGCATTTAACAGTCACAAACTCCACCAGCAGTTAAGATACAAATCACCACATTGCTGCACCACTCCGCGTTAACACAGCCCACCTTACCCGGCGACAGAGCATCGCTAGCTCGGAGGGCTAGCAGGCTTGGTAGCTGGACAGTCCGGTCCACTATTCAGGCATGTTTCCACAACAACAAAAACACAGCAATCTCTGAACACACGTTGGGAGTTTCGTTGAAGTTGGATGCAGTCCAGTTTGTGGTCTAAATGAGCGGACACTTGCAAGCAGGATCCGTAAAGTTCAGCTAACGCATACTAGCATTGGTGTAGCTAAACACAGAGTATAAACACAGCCGTGAATTAGAGTGGAATGTCGAATGGTCGGCATTTAACAGTCACAAGCTCCACCAGCAGTTAGCAGTAGCT
This sequence comes from Perca schrenkii, assembly GCA_025617405.1. Classification (NCBI taxonomy): domain Eukaryota; kingdom Metazoa; phylum Chordata; class Actinopteri; order Perciformes; family Percidae; genus Perca; species Perca schrenkii. The sequence goes on from CM046810.1 coordinate 14,573,273, forward strand.
AGTTGGATTTTATTTCTATACCAGTCCTTTTAACACAGCCCACTTCCACGGGCCGGCGAGAGCAGCCTGGTAGCTGGATAGTCCCGGTGCCGGTGTGCCAGTTTAGCTGGTGATCCTGTTAACTGGTGATATTTGCATGAAATCGGTGAATATTCAACAAGGCCCTGCCCTGCGTTCTGCTCTGCCTCCGCCCCTCGAGTGCCAGAGGTTGACATTTTCACAAGGTGTTTGGAAGTGAGACCAAATAATGGATATCGCTGAAAACATCACCAATTTATGTGTAATACATGTCAGTTTAAGCATTATCCACACAAATACAACACATACTGTATGAATAAAAAATAAATAAAACGAAACACAGATCTAGCTGGGATTCGAACCTTGGATGTCATGGACAAAAAGCTTAACAGACTACCTTCTCCATCATCTATACCACTACACTACACACCACCGATATAATGTTGTGATTTCTATCTATATGCTGGACTCTTAGTCTACGTTAACACAGGTTAACATATGAGAGAAATATACACCCATGTTAACTGGTGATATCACAATTTAACATGGGCAAATGCAAGCCTGGAAACGGTAAAGTAGGTTCATCTTTGCCTCACATAGGCCCACCGAAAACTAACTGATGTACAACAAACAGGCATGACCCCACTTAACACTTTATTCCGTTTTGGGGGTAAAAATAAAACACATCAGTCATGCAAAAACGTGATCATTTATCATTGTTATTAATATGTAGGCCTATCTCAGCACAAACTCTCAAAATGATTATAGTTGTGTTTAATTTCATTAGACCCATATTAGGGTATGTCTGTGTCGACCCAGAATCGCGATTTTTGTCTTATAGCCTATACACTATTGTTATGACCATATGGCCATTAATGTTTTGTAGCAAAGTGCTGATCCTCGTTTTTCTCTCGGGCGACTTAGTGTTATCTTAGTCGCGGTTAAGTTATGAAGTGAGTTGCAGCAAAAGTCTAGTGAAGTTTGAAGTGAAGAACATATGAAGCTTATTTTCTCAGTTTGACTTTTATTTATCCCGCACATCATTTGTTGACCTACTTAATGACACAAAATGGTCATTATGTATATATGATTACAAAACTTTGATGTAGGCTACTGAGAGAGTTTGATAACATCGATCGTTTCAGATTCCTAATATGGGTCTAATGACATTAAACACAACTATAATCAGTTGACTTGTGGCACAGGTTGAAAGAGACTGTTTGTGCTGAGATAGACCTACACATTCTTCGTATGAGATGGCACACACTAACAATGATAAATGATCACGTTTGTGCATGACTGATGTGTTTTATTTTTTACCCCCCAAAACGGAATAAAGTCTTAAGTGGGGTCATGCCTGTGTGTTGTACATCAGTTAGTTTTCGGTATGTGAGGCAAAGATGAACCTACTTTACCGTTTCCAGGCTTGCATTTAAATTGTGATATCACCAGTTAACATGGGTGTATATTTCTCTCATATGTTAACCTGTGTTAACGTAGACTAAAAGTCCAATATATAGATAGAAATCACAACATTATATCAGTGGTGTGTAGTGTAGTGGTATAGATGATGGAGAAGGTTGTCTGCTAAGTTTTTTTGTCCATGACATCCAAGGTTCGAAATCCCAGCTAGATCTGTGTGTTTCGTTTTATTTTTTTTTCATTCATACAGTATGTGTTGTATTTGTGTGGATAATGCTTAAACTGACATGTATTACACATAAATTGGTGATGTTTTCAGCGATATCCATTATTTGGTCTCACTTGCAAACACCTTGTGAAAATGTCAACCTCTGGCACTCGAGGGGCGGAGGCAGAGCAGAACGCAGGGCAGGGCCTTGTTGAATATTCACCGATTTCATGCAAATATCACCAGTTAACAGGATCACCAGCTAAACTGGCACACCGGTACACTGTTGTTCAGGCATGTTTCCACAAAAACAAAAACACAGCAGTCTCTGAACTCACTTTGGGAGTTTTGTTGAAGGAGGATTCCAGCTTTGTTTAATGAGCAGACACTTGCAAGCAGGATGGATGGGACAGGTGGACCGCTAGCGTTAGCTTTCCACCTAGCCGATGAGGATGTCCCCTAGCCGGCTAGCGGCATTGAGCGACACCGCTGGTCTCCGTGCAGGCGAAGCGTTTCCTGCATATTCTCCGATCATTACCGATGTATCCCGGTGGTACACAAACGTCCGGTAGTTCGAATGCAGATAATTTTTGTAAATGTTTGCTGCTGAAAAACGAGAGCCTGTTTAGCGAAGATTCAAGATGGCTGACAGTCGTTTTCATTCGGAATATCTCGGCCAGACTCGGCAGTCCAACCCCCTGTGGGCGTTTTGAAAAAATGCGGAAGTAGATCCTACTACTGGCTGTAGTCCTTGCCTTTGGCCCAACAATCTTCCAATGACGCAAAAATCGTCATCGGAAGATTTTTTCCAGACCCCCAAATGCAGAGATCTCTCGTCTCAGGGGGACATGTGGGAGGGAATCACGGTCATTCAGAAATACTATCGGGTTTCTACTAGGGTTTAATATTTTTCCCGAAAATGAGATGAATCAGATCCCGGGAAATAGACAGCCCATATTCCGGGAATCCCGGGAAATGGCTGGGTTTTTTTGGTTTGTTTTTAGCCCAAGTAATGTATCGATATCATTCAAATATGCGTTCCCAAAATCCCAAACTGACATTTTTTATATTATTTGTATCATTTTTAGGACTAAAGAACACAGTTTGTCATATGCGCCGATTTATGTTTTCTTCCGTGGGTGTTCACGGGCGCACACTCTTTAAAAAAAAAAAAAGAAGTCAAAAAATGTTTTAAAACTGTCTTTCCTGTCCAAACATTTAAAACACCTATTAACTCGATAACAAAGCCGTAAAGTAGTCTATATTTCAACTCAGGACGGTGCCACTTCTCACAGATACAGATAGGATTGGAGATGAAAGTTGAACTGACACGTAACCGAGATCAGCTTCGTGGGAAATTAAGAATCAGTGCCACCGACATAACCGATCGCACTATGACATTTAGGGCTGCAACGATTCCTCGAATAACTGGAATAATTCGATTACAAAAAATGCTCGAAGCAAATTCTTTGCCTCGAAGCTTCGTAAAATCAATGTAATTAAGGTTGTACGGCTCACTGTGTTTCCGCACGGAGGATTATTACTAGCGCACATGAGGTTTGCGCTTCTGTGGACACAACACAAGCACGGACAGTATATAAACACAAGACGGCCCCGATTACAAATGAAAGAAGACGAAAATAGCGAGGGTCTAAGAGGAGAGACAGGCGAGAGAAAATCACAGAAAGTTTGGGATCATTTTAAGCTGCAAACATGCTGCTACATCACCTCTGTAACAAACATCCAGTGTAGGCTACTCATCCATTCCACGGAGCCAACCCGACACAAGGTAGCTAACGCCTGCTGCTCTCGTCCACCGCGCTGTTTACACAACTAGCCTACAGCATGCTACTCTGCTAATAGCGATGTTTTACACAACTAGCCTACAGCATGCTACTCTGCTAATAGCGATGTTTTACACAACTAGCCTACAGCATGCTACTCTGCTAACAGCCATGTTTTACCAACAAGCTAAAACGAAAGCTGTCGGTTTGTAGTCTAACTGTTTATTAGTTTGCTTCTAAATGTTTGGAAATGTAGCTGCTGCCGGAGACACAGCGGCTCCTCCCCCCAGCAAGGCTACTTAAAGGAGAACTCCGGGCAATTTTTCCGTTAATCTTGATTGCTATATGTATATGAGTACTGCCGATAGCAAAAAAAACGAGCTGAATCGGTGCTAGCAACACGGAGCTGCTGCAGCTAATGCCGAGAGCTCCCACTCAGCTAACGACAGTTATGGGGGCATAAGATAAAGAGTGCCTTTGTGCCTCTTAACAGACACAAAATGCAATTAAAATGTCTGTGCAACATGAACAGGGCCCTTACATGACAACAAGATGCATTTAGCAACGTAGCCATTGTTTAAACTCACCTACCCTCTTAGGTGGTGAATTTAGGTGAATTTAAGCAATGGCTATGTTGCTAAATGCATCTTGTTGTCACGTAAGGGCCCTGTTCATGTTGCACAGACATTTTAATTGCATTTTGTGTCTGTTAAGAGGCACAAAGGCACTCTTTATCTTATGCCCCCATAACTGTCGTTAGCTGAGTGGGAGCTCTCGGCATTAGCTGCAGCAGCTCCGTGTTGCTAGCACCGATTCAGCTCGTTTTTTTTGCTATCGGTAGTACTCATATACATATAGCAATCAAGATTAACGGAAAAATTCTCCTTTAATATGCACGTGAATGACGTCTTCATGCATTCTTTATTCTTTCTCCTCACCATAGATATATGCTCCTCACTGTGTATTAGGCTTCTGAAAATGTGTCCCCCAGAACAGTGTAGTTGAGTAGCCCTGTTGTAAACCCTCTGGTCAGTGAACAGCTCTTTTGCATATCCAGTGCAAAGAGCCAGAGGCAAGAAGGGGAATGGGGTGAAAAATATTAACATTTGGGCCACCAAAAATGTACTATTGTAATGTTTTTGTTTTTTTTAAGGGTCTTGGAATTTGGCAATCATTTTTTTTGCCTTTTTCTAAAAAAGGAAACCTGTCTTTTGTATATATACACAAGCTACAGGTTTCCTTTTTTTTAGTAAACGACAATAATAAATATTTACTATTGCTGCTTACTAAGTATTTCTTACTAAGTGTTTCTTATCCGATTTCTCGATTAATCGATGGAATAATCGGTAGAATATTCGATTACTAAAATAATCGATAGCTGCAGCCCTAATGACATTAGTTAGTTATTAGTTATTATAGTTATTCATTTTAAATTAATGTTGCCTATTGGCAGTCTGGCACACGTGGGTGCTCAGTATTTTCCAGGCGCCTATGGTTTCTGTCCATCATCAACACAGTTTGCAATGATCAATTCTGCCGCGTGATCAAGTTAGCTGCGACTGCGTGCTGCAGCGTGACATCTGCTGCAGCGGTAATTATGAAATGCCAGGTGGAATGTCTGGGACTTGTCTTCTGAAAATCTAGACAACCCTTTTATAATCAATGTTTTATAGAAATCTATTATAAAAACTAACGAAATATGCTTAAGTAAACCATTGAATGATTCCTAAACCATAACGTTATCGAAATCCATTCTGTGGCTGTTGAGGATGTATAAGTGGCTGCAAACGGGAATAATGAACTTCTTCTTATTCTTCTTCTTCATTGAATGAATGTATTGAGCCTGTGTAATGATTTAGGGAGCCTGTATTACCGTAGCTACCGTCGCCTGCATCAACGTTACCGTATGAGCACAATAGACACGCGCTCCTTGCCTTTTTTATTTTATTTTATTTCCCGTTTCCCGTCATAACCTTTCCCGGGAAACGGGAAATGTTTTTTATCAGATTTCCCTGGAATCCCGTTTCCTGGGATTAAACCCTAGTTTCTACTGATACAAAGCTGAATGTTGAAATCGGTGAAGTATCCCTTTAATGTTTAGTTTTTTTCTCACAAATTGGCTGACTTATAATTGCTAATAATATGTTGGATTCATGTTATTTTCATGACATTTTAATGTTATTCTTTACATCAATACCACACACATATCCTTTTCCTCCTGTCAACTTAGATTATTTAGTTGATTTAGATAGTGTTTTTTACTTTTGCTTTATTATTTATTTTTTTAATAAACGCTATGGAAATTACATGTTGTCTATGTAACTTTGTACAAAGGTGAAATTTGCCTTCCTGTTCTGTGACAAAAACTCCAAATTCTTTGAACTTTTGATAGTTATCTGTATGTTAATTTTGGTTGTAGTTGTGAATTTAATTATGAATTTCAAATTGGTAGTTTTATTATTCATTACTTTTTTTATAGCCATTTTAATACCTTGACCCATACATAGTTGGTACATTTGTCTGCGGCCTGGTTCCCAACATTGCACGGCATAAAGCTGCCGTAAAAGGTCACCAGCGCACGCCTGCCATCCCCCAATATTGTTCTGTATTCATCAAAAGAATCTGGCCCCAGCGCAACTAACTGCATTAACAACCTTAACGCCTGCAACTTTGGCTGGTCAGTGTTTGGATCTACAGCAACATTAAAACTAAAGGGGAACTAGACTTTGCACGTTATCACAAAAAAAGGTGTATGCATAATTAGAAATTTTTATTTTTAAAGGCCAGTTTTTTCATGGATCCAGGATACTTTTTATGGAAAGTACCCCATGCCAGTCTCTGGGTATGGTGAAGGGTATGTGATGATGTGGGGCTATTTTAATTCCAAAGGCCAAGGGAACTTTATCAGGATGCATAGTATCCTGGATTCATGAAATAACTGGCCTTTGAAAATAAAAATCTGCCAGCCTCTATGGGAATTTAACATAGGGGATTGTATACTTGTGCCCCCTGTATTTTAAGGAAGGACATTTATTTGACGATACATTATTCATTAACAAAGAAAATTGGTGTCCTTAAAGGTTGGATTTTTCCTAATTTCTTTTAATTAAGGCATTAAGATCAGTTTACAAAAGATGATTTTTTTATTCCTCTTTTTAGTCAACTTTAGCATGGGTTCATGAGCACCACTGCACATACTTAAATTCTTACGGCCCTAGCCTTATTTTGTATTGCATCTTGCATATATAGTTGTGTGTGCTAACATAATGTGAGTGAGAGCAACGTTTTTTTGATAAATGATGCAGATTGGTTCACTTTCCATGGCCACACTCGCACTCAGGCTTGTCGTTGGTAGCAGCTCGTCCCCCAAACGTTTTATTACTATGATTACTGTATTGATTCAAATTCTGTGGTTGTGTAAACCCCTCCATGTGTAATCACTTAGGACTTCTAGCAACATGAAAGCCAAGTGATAGGAATTCTACTGTTCTGCAGACATTACTGTTAAGATTGTATCTTCATGTCAAGTGATACTAAAGAATTATTTAGCAGCCAATCGCTGTGAGCAGGGTTTGAACCTGCGCGGGGAAACCCCATTGGATTTCAAGTCCAACGCCTTAACCACTCGGCCATCACAGCTGATTCATCAGGAATACCTCGTCCAGTCACATTGGTTCGGGAGAGACTGTTAAGACAGGCAAGACAATGGCCTGCGAGGTAAATGCTAAAACATTTCTTCACTGGCTGTGATTAAGTTCTTACAGTACAGTATAAGTGAGTTAGTTTTAAGTTTAATGTCACATTGATTTGCATTGTAGATTTTTTCCATAAATGCTTCAAAAAGACAGAGCTGTAAATCACTTGTTTATTTTACAGTGAGACCTCCATGTGCCCAAACAGACCTAACTAAAGTACAAGGGGCACATCAAAAGGGGGCCTATATGACAAGTACCTCGGTTAAAGTTTGCTGACACCTTTAGATGATCTCTGGAAGAATCCATGTGTGCCTAGCAGTAGCTACAGGAATTGAACTGTTGTTTTCCATTCTTATCTGTTCTTCATGCATCAGAAACAAGTAAAGTTTGAATTCTTAACCTTCTGTCTTTTAATCATCCTCTTATAAATGCAACTGTAGTTCTTTTTTTTAGTGCTGCCTTTTTTTAGAGCAGCAGTTTGTTGTGTTTTAGCAGAAGTCAAATCCTCATTAATGTAGTGTTTCTGTGTAAAGTTAATACACCAGGGCAAAAAGTCCTCCTTGTTAAATTTGTTATCTCTGCAACAAGAAGGTGCTGCTGGGATTTGAACCTAGGATCTCCTGTTTACTAGACAAGCACTTTAACCAACTAAGCCACAGCACCTCCATGGTACTGCCATAATATTAAAATCGTAACACTTTACTTGAAGGTATCAACATAATCATGACATGACGCTGTCATAACTATGACATGGCATGGCATTGTCATGAACGTGTCATAAAGAAGACTCCGGTACAATAATTTAAACATATACAGTGGTGTTCATAAGTTTATGAACCCATGCTGAAGTTGACTAAAAAGAAGAATAAAAAAATCATCATTTGGAAATTGATCCTAATGCCTTAATTAAACATTTCTGGAAAAATCCAACCTTTAAGGACACCAATTTTCTTTGTTAATGAATAATGTATCATAAATACAGGGGGCCTAAGTATACACACCCCTATGTTAAATTACCATAGAGGCAGGCAGATTATTTATCTTTAAAGGCCAGTTATTTCATGGATCCAGGATACAATGCAACTTGATAAAGTTCCCTTAGCCTTTGGAATAAAAATAGCCTCACATCATCGCATACCCATCACCATAACTAGAGATTGGCATGGGGTACTTTCCATAAAATATTCTCTCAATGCAAATCAAACCAACCTATAGGCTAACTGAAATAAAACTATACCAATCTCTAGGTATGGTGAAGGGTTTATGATTATGTGGGGCTATTTTAATTTCCAAGCCCAAGGGAACTTTATCAGGATTACATAGTATCCTAGATATTATACATCCTGATAGAGAGATGATTTTATGGAAAGTACCCCATGCCAGTCTCTAGGTATGGTGAAGGGTATGTCATTATGTGGGGCTATTTTAATTCCAAAGGCCAAGGGAACTTTATCAGGATGCATAGTATACTGGATTCAAGAAATAACTGGCCTTTGAAAATAAAAGTCTTGTCAAGTGACCCATGGAGAATACTCACACCAATTTTCACGCTTGTATCATAAACTGAACGATTATATCACTTAGCCGCTCTACTATAGCAACGTGACAGCCAAGTGATAGGAATTCTACTGTTCTGCAGACATTATTGTTAAGATTGAATCTTCATGTCAAGTGATACTAAATAACTATTTCGCAGCCGATCGCTGTGAGCAGGGTTTGAACATGCGCGGGGAAACCCCATTGGATTTCAAGTCCAACGCCTTAACCACTCGGCCAAAGATGGGGCAAAAGGGACTGCTAGGAGGGGGGAAGGAAAAAGAAAAAAGGGGGGAAAGGGGGGAGAGAGAGAGGACAAATGAGAAAGTCGCCGGTTCGATACCCGATTGAAACATTTCTCAATTAACGAACACTTTTATAAAGTGCTATGAATTCATCAAATATAACTTCCAAACAGATACAAATAGGATTGGATTGGTAAGAATAACAATAATGCTTTGTTGTGATAATAATAATAATAATAATAATAATAATAATAATAATAATAATAATAATAATAATAATAATAGAAAATATAATATATTATAAATTCAATTTTAATTAAATACTGATTAGGCCAACAAGGTGCACACTCCTGCCAGGATTTGCACCTGGATCTTCCACCCAAAGGATGGATGTGTTACTGTTACACCACAAGAGTTGTGTTTTTTTTTTTTTTTGTTTTTAATAACACAAACACCAAAGGTGTATGTGTATTATTTTTATTTTTTTAAAAGAACACAAACATCTCCAATAAAGAGCTGTATGTGTGTTTGTTTTTTTAAAAGAACACACAAAACTCCAATAAACCGTTAACTGTGTTAACGTAAACATAGATAAACATAACAAGATAAAACAAACACTTTGAATAGAAATAACACAATGTATGGGCTTATTATGGAACATCAAAGTGCAGCACAATTATAAAAACTATAAAAACAACTATATACAGTACATATGTATTCTATAATGAGCTCTTCCACTCTGTGATTGTCTTTCCAGATGCAGGACAGTACCATTTCCCCCGTAACTGTGTATGGCCAGTAAGTTTGCTCTTTGACTGACCACATTTTTTACACTGATAGTGGTAGCTTTCTTTGGTTTGCCGCTTCTTAGGGGGGATCACCTCTTAACTCTCGCTCCTTATCCTCCAGGGTTGCCTTTCGCAATCTCCATTCTCGGAACCGATTGAGAGAAGCTAGTGGTGCTGGGGCTGGCTGGTAAGGAAGCCCGCCTTGAGGTTGAGGTGTTGGAGCTGGTGGCGGTTGATCATGATGGCCACCATGGGAGTGAGAAGCTGGCACTGGTGGCAACTGGTAAGTGTTCCAGCCCTGAGAGTGTGACGCTGGAGCAGGTGACGGTGATAGCAGGTAAGGGGACCAGCCCTGAGAGTGTGATGCTGGAGCAGGTGACGGCAGGTAAGGGGACCAGCCCTGAGAGTGTGATGCTGGAGCAGGTGACGGTGACGGCAGGTAAGGGGACCAGCCCTGAGAGTGAGACGCTGGAGCAGGTGACGGTGACGGCAGGTAAGGGGACCAGCCCTGAGAGTGAGACGCTGGAGCTGAGTGTTGACCCTGCTGGCAGTAGGCAACATCCGACAAAGCAGGGAAGACAGCATCCCCAGGCCAGTGCTGTGCTCTCGGCCAGTCCTGATCTGCATTGGTTGAGCTGGCACCAGTGGGAAACACCGCTCTGGCACAGCGACGTTTACGAATCACTGCCTCACCCTCACGGTTTTCTGGTTCCTGGAACTCCATAACTGTATTAGCGCGTTGAACAGGCTCGGATGGTAGGTCCCGGGCCTCCAGGAGCGATTCCTCTGCCAAATGGACCTGCTGAGGAAGCTGCACCCCTTGCAGTAACAAATCGCGGTCGGTTCTCTTCTGCCGATCCTGCAGCCTAGAGAAAATAAAAATCAGAATAGAACTTTTTTGTTGTTATTTGTGTGGAATTTATCTTGTATGAATATGTAGGTTTTCATATTTAAGTGAATGTATGAAGCTGTAAATATGAACTAACCAGGAGGACACTGTGGTGTTGTTTATAGTCACAAGTAAAAGGTTGGTGTTGTCCAGTATGTCTTTGCAGTCCTCTATTAACTGTTTGATATGACTGTAAGTCATGACAACTGACTGAGGTATTGCAAATGTTTTCCCTTTGTTGTCCTTTGGCCTATTTCTGGCTTCCCGGAACTCTTTGTAGAGTCTGAGTGCAACACACTCAGAAATCCTGTTAAGATCAGGTCTTTGGGCAGCCTGGCCATGAACCATGAACAATCTGCAAATAGATAACAAGATGACATAATCCACATTATGTGTATGTACTGTAAACACATAGACGCGAATGTTGTGTCTATGTAGACACACACACACACACACACACATATTACAAATATACTGTATATCAGAGGCAGATACCTCTCAGCTGCTTGCTGGCCTGGGGCAGAGCCACTGCGCTTCTGAGAAGCTCTCCATGGTCCTGACAAGGTCTTTTTCTTACTTTTCATGGAGTATTTGTTTGGGGACTTATCAATGGGATCCAGGCTGGAGTACAGTCTTAATATCTCTACTATCTCAGAGTTTGAGAGAGCGGTTATTGTCCGATTGAGGCTGACAAGATACCCTGCCAAGGCATCGACTGCCTCCCATCCGGGAATTCCTCTAGGATCACACCGACTATCCTGTCACATGAAATGGAAACAAAACCAATTCTTGTACAGCTAATTTAAAAGACAAAGGTGAAGGAACAAGGATTTCTGATGGTGAATACATTAGCCACTTTACCAGAGTTGAAGTGATGGGCCCACTGTCCTCAAACGGGGAGCTGGCAGGACTGCTGTACACACCACTTTCAAGTGTAGATTCCTTAAGTAATTATGTGTAAACAGTGAGAGGGGTACTATGAGGTTGATAAAGTTTGTTCTGTTCATGTTACACAAATGAATTGTTGATTTAACGAGTCAATCACACATCACTAATTAAGAAAAATTAACCTCTGCAAACTAGGTTTACAGTAAAAATGTTTTGATTTATCATCAAATTGTTAACACATCATTACCTGAGATGAAGACTGAAAAGATATATCAGTGGCCTGGGGTACTGTCACATCAGGACATTCATCCTCCTGAGCTTCATCCAGCATCTCTGGTGGAATGGCACCAATTTCCTTCTGTGCACTCAGCAGATCTCCCCGGTTAGACTGCGCCAGCAAATATTCCACAGCAATACGCTCTCCTGCCATAAGTAGTCAACAGAAAGAAAGAAAAAAGATGAAAGTAGAATGAGTGAGTGAGTGAGTGAACAAAGGTGTAACCTTCAGGTAATATCTGACAGTTTGGTCAGAATATTGTCCAGCATGTTTTATTTTTTTTTGTGCCATATAATCTTACCGGTAGGTTTCCCCGGGGGTATAAACTCTGGAAGAAGTCCACTTCCTAGGACTCTGTTGCTCAGGACGTTCACACTGGACATCAAACGTACATCGTACATCTTTGTACGTGATGTACCACTCATACCCAGAGCTTGCTGAGACCTATTATGGTTCCATCTGGATAACCCCTCAAGCAAGTACATCTGTGTATGTAGAGCATTACATCTCCACCCTGGCAAGACAAAAGCATTGGTGACAACAACAAAAAAAGAATGTTATGACAACTTAATACACAGCATTCATTAACAAAATGTTTCAAATATTGAGTGTTTCAGCTTGCCTGGGATGAAACCACACTGGTGCAGATGAAAGCTCTCGAGCGAGGAGGATCCTCTGCCACATCTTAGGACGTCCAGCGTTTTGTCTCCCTTCTCCAGGCGTGATCCAGTGTTGGTGTACAACTGGACACCAGGTGGATCTTGGATGCAGGGCAAGTGCTTCTGCTGTACCTCCCACACAAGAGACATGCTGTCATGATTTATGAGATGCAAGCCACTTGTGTCTGTGAGGTCCCACATGGAGTCCAGCAGTTGCTGGATTAGAACGCGGGTCTCCTCAACCCCTCGGGTTCTCCTGCAGCAGTGCTTGACCAGCTCACTGGATGTGATGCTGGATAACACCTGAGAATCAGTGGGTATGTGACCCTGGTGCTTTTTTTTTAACTCTGCCCTCTTGGCCTCTTTGAGTCGGTGAATGTCCTCTTTGTCCCACTCAAAGATACAAGTGGACAACTTTGAGCAAAACGTGCCATACAGCGGGTGGTGCTCCGTGGTAAGACCCTTTGTGAACCGCCTCATAAAATGGAAAATATCCAGTCTCACCGTTGACGTCCATGGTCGAAACCAAGTGAGAACTGGACCCACCCCTATAACAATAAGAAACAGACAGTAAATACAGTACATGCATCTCGATTTGTTTCCAGTTCCAACTGCACTGATCTCCTGCCAAAACTATTGTTTGATCAAATGTAATTCATAAGACACTGTTACGCCCTCCATTTAAAGAAACAAACCAAGGATCAAAAGGGATTGGAGGATGCAATAAAAGGCATGCCAGACACAAGTTAAATAATGCAAAAAATATTCCCAATAACAATTTGTGTTCTCTCCAGTGAACGTGAACAATTATTATAGGTTTTAATAATTGTACAATCCTCCCTTATTAGAGTCTAAGTTCACTGGACCGATAACTATACAGAGAGACAGTAGACTACATAACAACAGGGAGAGGACACCTCAATGGTTTCTGACCTTATATTTAGCTGGGGGAAATAACTGATGAATACACTGTGTTACAGTCATGTTCAAAGTGTGCATTAAATGTATAACTTAATTATCTTTATAGTTTCTAGATTTTAGAGTCCAATTTCTTCAGAGTCTATGTCCATATAGGCTTACTAGGAAAGAAAGCATACAATAAATAAAGAAGGAAACTCGGCCTCTGTAAAAACAAAAACGTGAGAAAAACCGTGGCAGAAGCGGACCGACTGAATGATATATCTAAAAATATACATTTACGAACTACTGCTCTTAAATGAAACCATTTAAGGAGTTTGGCTCATTATTTCTACAAACTAACTGTTGTACACTTTGCCTGAAAAGCGAGCAGTGGGAGTTCATATATTCCTTAGGTAATTTATATTTTAGCCCATATGAGAGAGAGAGAGAGAGAGAGAGAGAGAGAGAGAAAGAGAGAGACGGAGTGAGAGAGAGGGATATGTACGCTTCACAGCATTGTAGATTAGTGGTTGCAATTGATCTTCAGGTTACACTTCCTGTCTAACATTAGGCTGTCTTCTGCTCATTTTTAAGGCAAAGAGTACAACAGCTCATTTGTGCAAATAATTAGCCTAACTTCCTGAATGGTATGGCTGATTCAATTCAGAGCAGTGGTCAGTAAATGTATATTTTTAGGCTTATGCATTCAGTCGGTCTGTGATCGTCCTTTCTCTGGCTGTTTTATTACAGCGGCCGTGTTTCTTTTATACAAATGTGTCATAATTCCATATGAAGCTGCTGCTCACTCTGTGTAAAGAATACACAATGCATATTCTCCATTTTAGCATCAGTAAATCTGGGATCGATACCGTGGTCTATTTAAGAAAGCCGTGAACGTGCACTTATCCCAGCTATCTACACCTGGCTTGACATAGCTTCACCTTCTCATCCTGGCTCGGCAAACGTACAACCGATTAAGCCGCAATGAGCAGATCACACTAAGTCAAGCTGCGCTTTTTCACTCATCCTGAATTTCTTCATTCTACTTTTGTGCAACAGCCCCCAGAGGCACATGTAATAGACACATCACAAATTAAAGGCAACACACCTGTCTCACTGCAGCAGTCTCTGTCCACATATATGGCATCTGGCTGTGGCTCATCAGCATCGCTGTACCTTTTGAGGATGCCTTGACAAAGGTCATCAAGGCCAGCCCCTTCACCAGTGGTCAGCACAGAATTCAGCACTTGCCCAAATTCATTGCCGATATTAGACATCCATGTGGCTGTGCCCTCAATGCCACCAGCAAGTTTTTTTGTGATCTACATAAAAAAAATAAAAAAATATACGTCTCAGAAATCATCAGCTATGCTAACAAACTGAATGAAATCAAGTTTACATACAGTAGGTTTACATTTACCTTCTTAGTAGAGTCCAGTTTCAAGATTCTACCAAGCGTTGAAGTGATCACACCCTTCAACTCGTCAAGGTGACTCAGAATGTCATTGGCATGAACCGTCTCAAACCACTGGGCCAGGGGCAGGGGACTGAAGGGTGGTGGCGGCTGATACAGAGCTTCAGACTGGGTGAGGACACAGGACTTTTTGTGGACCTCACAATCAGTGAGGTAGTCGATGGTCCGCCTAGCCCACTCCTCACTGTGTATCTCCTGCAAGGCTTGCTGTAAATAGCTGGAGCTGTTCCCTAATGTTCTTGGGCGCAACATCGCAACACACCTCCTGTCCAGTGCCAAATGGGTTGTGAGAACAGCTGGGAATTTGTAATGGTGGGAGGGATCGAGCTGTTTTAAAATGTCAATGCTCCAAGGGCAGACGGGAATCATGCATTTGCTGCACCTTGGATAGTCTCCACCCACCAGGTAATATTTCGAATCAATGTCAATTACCTCCCTGGCTTTAGTGTAAATGCCAGAATGGTGCATCTTCCTATTGCACTGGGTGCATTTCAGAGGGATGCCCCACATCCGCATTGGAGCCCACAGGAACATCTGCTGGCGGAAATAATTATGTGGATCAGGAGGTGAGATGGATTTGGTGGGGCTGGGGGGATGAAACCAGTTCTGAGACAGGTTTTGTTTCAGCTGTCCAGTACTGTCATATAAAATGTGGGCGATCCACTCCTGGTCAGCTGGCTGGATGACTCTGGTGAACTGCTTGGGTAGAAAATTCCCCCAGTTTAACTCAGGAGGCTGCAGAGTGAGTGGGTTTCGTGGTGGTGCTAGTGACGTCTCATGGACTGTGGGAGGAGCAGGAACAGGGGCAGGAACATCGGGTGGGTCACTGGGTTGCTGTGTTGTCTCTTGGGCTATGGGAGTGGTAGGAGCAGCAACATCTGGGAGGTCTGTTGGACAGGTCAAAAGGTGACATTCCTCTATGTGCTGTAACAATCCAAAAGCCCCCCAGGCCTTTGCACCACACTGCTCACACTGCTCCTGGGTGTGGTAGTCTGACAGGTGCTGCGTGTAGTCCTCGCACATCATCTCCTGACTACACAGCGAGCATGTGAGAGACTTCCCCTCGCTCATCCTGCACATAGCTGGAGTTTTCTGAGCTACACCTGTCTGTGGTTCTGGAACTGTAACAGCTTTCCCAGCTGTTGCACTGGCCTGAGAACCTGTAGCTGTTGCACCTGCACTGGCTTGTAAACTCTCAGCTGAATTGAGACACAGCTGACCTGCACTGAATGCTGCTTTCCCTGCTGACTGGGAAAAACCAAACTGAGTTGCAGCACTGGCCTGTGGAGCCCTCAGCTGACCTTGACTGGATGCTGCTGTCCCTGCCTTCTCTGCTGACTGGGAAAAATAAAAGTGGGTTTACATTTAAAGTACATTTCCACTAATAATTACATACTCACACTGTTTAACACTGGAAACAAACAGTAGAACTGAGGAGAAACCATTTTCCATTACATTTTCCAGTATATTTTCACCACATCACAGGTTTAATGATTCAATGGCATCGTTTACCTGGTGGTATCCACACTTGCAGGGGATCGTTTTCCCAAATATGTCTTGTTTGCGGACAGTAGTTTGACCTTTCAGGGGGGTCAGAGGACAATCAGCAATCCGCAGCATTACCGCCCTCCATCTCCTGGACCCTGGCCTCTTGCCAGTTGTAAATTTGTACTTTCCCTGGGCATACAGGGACATCACACCTGCCCAGTAGGCATCTGGTTTCCCAGTCTTTGTCATTTCTGCAGATATTAGGGACAAGATATGGAAAACAACAAAAATTAACCGTAACAGATGGAAATACTACTCAACTACTGATCACCACAATCAAGGCTTTATTTCTCAATATTTCAGCAATATATGTCTATCAAATGAACAGTATAGCCTACCCTATCATATGACAAATGTGTTGATTGGTAACAGTAATTCATTTCACAATTTATTTTACTCAGAAAGTTAATCCATAGGTCTACTCTTCAACTAGGGTCATCGTGCTGACGTCACTAGATTATTAAAAAAGCACACAAAAACACCTCAGGCGTTAACGGTTTTCACATCAGGCAGGTCAATGACACAAAACATAGTTTAGTATGAGCACCACTTATCGTAGAAAAATCTCTTAAACGACGACGACATTAACTGACCAAACAGACAAACAAACAAACAAACAAACGGCTATCTTACGTTACCCTACCTAAACTGGGTTTACATCTAGTCTAATTAATCTTACACAATAAATGTCGTAGTACAATCCGAATGTGTAAATATAACATAGAGAAAGAGACTACATGTAAATGCAGGCCCCTATCGCAGTTTATTTAGAAAATTTCACAACTGCGGGTCATTTTAACGTATGGGGCCAACGTTAACGTTACCTCAGTCGTTACGTTACCCTTTCAACATCGTTTCCCACGTTAGCTAGCTAGCAAAAACCTACTCTCTCATAGACTTTAAACATTCACCCTAAAGTCTATGATTATCATAACATACCTGAGCGTCGAGATAGTCTGTAAAGTTTGTAATCTGTAAAGTTTGTAACCTGTCACTAAACGGTGGCCATCCAATCAGCGACGAGATTTGCATGACAACGTTACGCTGTATGATGCTAAGGTCCCTCACCAATCAGACAACCGTGCGTCGAGGCAGCAGTTGTTGATGATTGGATGCGTCGCAACATCGTTTCTTAGGAACTGATTGGCTGTTTTACCCCATGTTATGACCTTGTTCGGATATGTTAGGAATTGTTAGGACTTGTTAGGAGAGCGTTAGGAATTGTTAGGACTTGTTAGGACTTGATAGGAGAGCGTTAGGAATTGTTAGGAGAGCGTTAGGATGTGTTTGGCAGTCCTACTGCCGGCGGGTACAGCCATCACAGCTGATTCAGCAGGAGTACCTCGTCCATTCACATTGCTTCGGGAGAGACTGTTAAGACAGGCAAGACAAAGGAAAGCAAGGTCAATGCTAAAACGTTTCTTCACTGGCTGTCATTAAGTTCTTACAGTACAGTATAAGTGAGTTAGTTTTAGGTTTAATGTCACATTGATTTGCATTGTAGATTTTTTCCATAAATGCTTCAAAAAAGACAGAGCTGTAAATCACTTGTTATTTTACAGTGAGATCTCCATGTGCCCAAACAAACCTAACTAAAGTACAAGGGGGACATCAAAAGGGGGCCTATATGACAAGTATCTTGGTTAAAGTTTGCTGACACCTTTAGATGACACCTTATCTGTTCTTCATGCATCAGAAACAAGTAAAGTTTGAACTCTTAACCTTCTGTCTTCTAATCATTCTCTTATAAATGCAACTGTAGTTCTTTTTTTTAGTGCTGCCTTTTTTATTAGTGCAGCAGTTTGTTGTGTTTTAGCAGAAGTTAAATCCTCATTAATGTAGTGTTTCTGTGTAAAGTTAATACGCCAGGGCAAAAAGTCCTCCTTGTTAAATAACAAGGTGCTGCTGGGATTTGAACCCAGGATCTCCTGTTTACTAGACAGGCACTTTAACCAACTAAGCCACAGCACCTCCATGGTATTGCCATAATATTAAAATCGTAACACGTTACTTGAAGGTATCAACATGATCATGACATGACGCTGTCATAACTATGACATGGCATTGTCATGAACGTGTCATAAAAAAGACTCTGGTACAATAATTTAAACATATACAGTGGTGTTCATAAGTTTATGAACCCATGCTGAAGTTGACTAAAAAGAAGAATAAAAAAATCATCATTTGGAAATTGATCTTAATGCCTTAATTAAACATTTTTGGAAAAATCCAACCTTTAAGGACACCAATTTTCTTTGTTAATGAATAATGTATCGTAAATACAGGGGGCCTAAGTATACACACCCCTATGTTAAATTCCCATAGAGGCAGGCAGATTTTTATTTTTAAAGGCCAGTTATTTCATGGATCCAGGATACTATGCATCTTGATAAAGTTCCCTTAGCCTTTGGAATTAAAATAGCCCCATATCACCACATACCCATCACCATAACTAGAGATTGGCATGGGGTACTTTCCATAAAATATTCTCTCAATGCAAATCAAACCAACCTATAGGCTACCTGAAATAAAACTATACCAATCTCTAGGTATGGTGAAGGGTATATGATTATGTGGGGCTATTTTAATTTCCAAGGCCAAGGGAACTTTATCAGGATGCATAGTATCCTCGATACTATACATCCTGATAGAGAGATGATTTTATGGAAAGTACCCCATGCCAGTCTCTAGGTATGGTGAAGGGTATGTCATGATGTGGGGCTATTTTAATTCCAAAGGCCAAGGGAACTTTATCAGGATGCATAGTATCCTGGATTCAAGAAATAACTGGCCTTTGAAAATAAAAAATCTTGTCAAGTGACCCATGGAGACTGCTCACGCCAATTTTCACACTTGTATCATAAACTGAATGATTATATCACTTAGCCGCTCTACTATAGCACCGTGACAGCAAAGTGATAGGAATTCTACTGTTCTGCAGACATTACTGTTAAGATTGTATCTTCGTGTCAAGTGATACTAAAGAACTATTTCGCAGCCGATCGCTGTGACCAGGGTTTGAAGATGCGCGGGGAAACCCCATTGGATTTCAAGTCCAACGCCTTAACCACTCGGCCATCACAGCTGATCCATCACGTGTACCTCGTCCAGTCACATTGGTTCGGGAGAGACTGTTAAGACAGACAAAGGTAAGCGAGGTAAATGCTAAAACGTTTCTTCACTGGCTGTGATTAAGTTCTTACAATACAGTATAAGTGAGTTAGTTTTAGGCTTAATGTCACATTGATTTGTAGATGATCTCTGGAAGAATCCATGTGTGCCTAGCAGTAGCTACAGGAATTGAACTGTTCTTTTCCATTCTTATCTGTTCTTCAAAAAGTCCTCCTTGTTAAATTTGTTATCTCTGCAACAACAAGATGCTGCTTGGATTTG
Organism: Perca schrenkii; assembly: GCA_025617405.1. Taxonomy (NCBI): domain Eukaryota; kingdom Metazoa; phylum Chordata; class Actinopteri; order Perciformes; family Percidae; genus Perca; species Perca schrenkii. The sequence continues at coordinate 14,592,997 of CM046810.1, forward strand.
AACCCAGGATCTCCTGTTTACTAGACTAGCAGATCCTTCCTCCTCATCCTCCAAACATTTGGTCAACTGTTTTATTTCTGGGATTACTGTATTGATTCAAATTCTGTGGTTGTGTAAACCCCTCCATGTGTAATCACTTAGGACTTCTAGCAACATTACAACCAAGTGATAGGAATTCTACTGTTCTGCAGACATTACTGTGCCTTTTTATAGTTGTGCGTCGGCTCCACGCAGAGCTCTCGCCGTAGACTTAAAAAGTGACCTGATGTTTATACTTGTGCGCTGGTGTATGCGTCGAGCTGCATGTGTGTGTGTGTGTGGGGAGTGTGTGGTAGAGAGAAGTGAGAGAGTGCCGGCAATTACCTTCGGAGCACGGATCGAGTAGCGACTCTAGAGTCATAGTAGAGAAACAAAGTGTCTCCTCTGTGCTTTCTGACCACAGTGGGAAATATGTAGCAGGAAAAGTTAACCCTCTCCTTGATTTCATGTTGTTTATGGAGAAGGAGAACCAGGAAATGAGTCGGGAGAAATGCAACGCTACCAAGCCACGGCCGAGCTACGTGCGTCGCCGCGACGTGTAGTTAAATTTTTCGAGAGGCGCACGTCAGGCTACGGCGTAGGGTCCGGCGTAGACGCAGAGGGGTCTGCGTTTACGCCGGACCCTGCGCCGTTGATTTGACGCACAACTATAAAAAGGACTTAAGATTTTATGTTCATGTCAAGTGATACTAAAGAACTACTTAGCAGCCGATCACTGTGAGCAGGGTTTGAACCTGCACGGGGAAACCCCATTGGATTTCAAGTCCAACGCCTTAACCACTCAGCCATCACAGCTGATTCAGCACAAGTACCTCGTCCAGTCAGTTCGGAAGAGTCTGTTATGACAGATAAAGGTAAGCGAGGTAAATGCTAAAACGTTTATTTAACACATTACTGATAACCAGGTACTGCTAGGATTTGAACCCAGGATGTCCTGTTTAGGAGAGAGGCGCTTTAACCTCTGAGCTACAGCTGACTGAGGTCAGAGGTGAAATAAACTTGAACCTTAATGGCCAAGGGGGCACTTAAAGCATAACTTTTAGCAAAAAAAAATCTAAAGTTTAGTTCATGTGCACACCTGGAGATAGGGACCTGAATGAGCGTGACTAGAGTCTCTCAAAATCTTCGGAAAATCTTTTAAACTACATTTAAGTTGTGACACTCACAATAACAAGGGGGCCTGAATGCAATAGGAGTTTACAGACGGGCACCTGAATGCACCATGAAGTCCAGTCGGAGCCAACAAGCTTTAACAATTGTTAGTTTACATAACGCACAGAAAGGAAGGCAAAATGCCATCACAATGGTAGCTGAAAAGAAGTATGAGGATTGTCCAGTTCGGTTTTTTTACAGATGCAACCATTATAGACTTTCTTGGTAAGATTATGGTCTGAAAAATAATCATGGTTTCACATTATGCATTCATTATTTCACTGCTAATGTATGAATTCACATGAACACTGTAGATTTTAAGTTAAATATTGCTGCCTTTTGAAAGAGAACTAACAGTAACAGTTTTAAATGTTATTAAAATGATTATTTGACATATCAACCTTTTTATTTGAATTCATTTGAAAAAAATAGAGACTAGAGGTGAATCAGTCACACCACAACCAAAGGCCAAGTTGGCAACAACAGTGTTCTCCGTAAGAAGAAGTTTGCCCTTTTTGTGCTAGAAACGGCCCAGAAAGCTGGTGTGTCTAAAAGTTGGAGGAGCTGCTAAACAAGATGCACTCATGGGGAGATTAGCAGCATATTGCCAAGGATTAAATGCGATAGCGAGCTTTCTTTGCAGATCTCTTTGTCACATAGGGGATGAAGAGTTATCAATAAGTGCACTCATTATAAATGCAAACGTTGGCTCCTGACTCGTTAGCTGTTAACGGTAATGATTATATGATGATGATAACATTAAACATGCTAACGTTAGCTAACTGGTGACATTAATAAGCTAAAAGTAGCCCCTCTTGCAAGAATACAATTAGCCAGTGAACAGGGCTGGATGTGAAACAATTCAACACTGCTTTGAAAGTGTTTTCTGAGGAGGGAAATGGATTTAACAAATTTATGACACCTTAACCCTTGTGTTGTCCTTTGGGTCACAGGGACCCGTTCAGTTTATTTGACTTTTTGTATTGGCCTGGCGTTGCGCTTCGGGTCTCTGTGACCCTGGCCAGTGTTCAGTGGTATTTCCCTGCTACCGTGGCTCTGGCCTTCGGGTTCTCTGAGACCCATACGTTATTCCGTGGTATTTCCCTGCTACCGCGGCGCTGGCCTTCGGGTCTCTTTGACCCATACGTTATTCCGTGGTATTTCTCCAATACAGCGGCCCTGGCCTTCGGGTCTCTGTGACCCATATGTTATTCCGTGGTATTTCCCTGCTACCGCGGCCCTGGCCTTCAGGTCTCTGAGACCCATACGTTATTCCGTTGTGTTTTCCTGCTACCGCGGCCTGGCTTGTAGTAGTAACACAGAAAGGGTAGGGAAAGGGGAAAGAAACACACCTTGTTCTCGTCCTACTAAACACTTTTATTATACATACACACACACACACTGTTGACATTTATCTTCTCGTTTATGTCATCTTTGCTTCGTCTTGTTCTTCTTCTTCATTTGGACCTCTGTACTCTTTGTACTCGGTTCAGCACCCGGTTAAGACGCCGGCATGGCCCGCTGTGTGACTCTAAATTTGGAGCTGCATCGTTATCTCAAACGTGTGGCACGCGTAGCACGCGAGGCACGCGTGACACGCATAGCACGCGTAACATGCATAGCACGCGAGGCACGCGCAGCACGTAATGTCCCCCAAGTGGAAGAGATGGAAGAAAAAAACACAGAAGTGGAAGAAGAGGAAGAAGTGGAAGAAGAAGAAGAAGAAGAAGAAAAAGAAGAGGAAGAAAAAGATGTTGATGATGATGATGACCAGAGCGACTCTGACGAGGAAGACGAATGGTCATCCGGCGGGTGTGCGTCAGAAGACGACAGAGACAAACACGACGCAGCCGACAACCGAGCCGAAAGTAGAGAATTGGTAACATCTTTTCTAAAGTCATCAGGTTCTTACCAAATACTTCATTTAAAGTCCACATTAGAATTAAATTCATCCAGATGGTGGAAACTACGCATATTTGCCCTTAGAGGTCAATTTGCGTCGCAGGATATGGCTCTCGTTTGTCGTTGGTCTAGGGGTACCCGATTCTGCTCTCACATTTGATAGAAATATTCAAGTTCGATATTTGGTAAAATGTTGCCATCAAAAATAATCACAAAGCTGAATCTGGCAGTGGAGCCGAGAAAGGAGCCCATATCAAACAAACTACTGGCTTTAATTGAAAATTGCTAAATCCATGTTTTATGTGGCTCGTTGGTCTAGGGGTATGATTCTCGCTTTGGGTGGGAGAGGTCCTGGGTTCAAATCCCGGACGAGCCCTAAAGGCCATTTATAAACAAATTCCTAATTTAAAGTTCACATTGGTAATAGGCAATAAAGCCCAAAAACTTTTTCTAATTTAATACAAAAACTGAAGACTTTGTTCTCAGCAGTCAATTTGCATTTGAACCTATATGGCCTTGGTAGGCCCTGGGTTCCCCTAACCCTTCTTGCAATTAAGATGAAATACCAGGTAAGTACCGGGCAGCTGAGAATAGTGTAGGGAAATGGTCCTTGTACTGGAATCCATTGTTTTGAAATCTTTCCTATAGTCATCAGGTTCTTACCAAATCCTTCATTTAAAGTCCACATTAGAATTGAGTTCATCCAGAAGGTGGAAACTACGCATATTTGCTCTTAGAGGTCAATTTGCTTCGCAGGAAATGGCTCCCGTTTGTCGTTGGACTAGGGCTGTGATTCTTGCTAGAAAGCTTATATGAGTTGATGAAGTCACAGTTACACACTAAGCTTATTCATTACGATTCTGCTGTCACTCTTGACTGAATTGGTAATAGGCA